>OZ005742.1:220223195-220473389 GCA_963930735.1 Dioctria linearis
AGAAGCGAGCTATTCTCGTGTCATAAGCGATTCTCGCAAAGCTAGTTTTTATGTACATTTAATTACAGTCATGGAAATGGACATTTATTCATTTTAAGTGTTGTAGACAAATTTATTTTTTCTTTAATGAACGCAAATATAAATTTTGCAGCTTTTCTTTCTCCTTGCACGGTTATGAAGTTTGAATATGACTCCGGATATACATATGTACATGCATTACTAGGAGTTATAACGTTGGAAGCTTTCGGTTAGACCCAGTGCTTATAATAACTGCTCTAATTCTACGAACATTATTGTAAAACTAGAAATTACAATAACCCATAAAATGGAGAGAAAGAGGAAATATTCGAATATCTAATGAAGAAATCGTTCTATATAAGTACACACTTTGACAATTTTCATTAATTTACACAAATTAGATGATTAGATGATTCTTTTGCTCTGTAATATGAGAAAACAAAGTCTCACAACAAAATTTTAAACCTTATTTCACCTCTGACCTGGTATCTTCAACTAGAGCAGAACCACTAGACTTATATATATTTTTGAAAAGAAAAGAAGATGAAAATAACTTTACTAACAGCTTGAGCGTTCTACGGTTCGAGTATTTATGGAATTTTGTTTAGATATAAAAATGGTGGAAATCAATTGCACGGGTATAATATGAACTTCTAGAAATACGTGTTGTTTCATGCTTCCAAAAGTTAGTCTTATATTACAGTGTTAATGTCGCTTAACTTAGTTTGAAAATATAAAGTACGAACGACCAATTATATGTATGTATGTAGGTATGCATTTTTTACTAATTTCCGATTAAAAGCCTATGATTAATTCTACGGCAATATTCGCGATACCTTTGTTTTTTGTTACCGATATGTGCTCGCTATTTTGTGTTGTGTTCACTATTTTCTCTAATTTGATGACTATAAGAAAGAACCAAAACAAATGGTTCAGTTTTTTTCTGTTTTGCTTAAAAATAAGTTTATTACTTTAAATTCAAACAGAACGGTTGATTACCCTTCTCTAGAGCCCTAACAAAACTAGGAAGCAAAACTGATACCTCTTTCAACTTTTCTCTTACATGTATGAATGTTAATGGTGAATTCAAGAAAATCGACAAAATACAAAAAAAAAACGAACGTTAATCTTGAATCATATTGCAAAAAAGCTTTCTCTCCAATTCGATACAAAAGCTCTTCTATAAAGCAGTAAATGGCAAAAGCATAAAAATAGTAACTAATCATCACTTATAAACTTAAAACTTCTCCATGAACCGTTTGTAATACGCCTGGTCCTCGCCACCAATCATTGATATCTTAATACCACTTAGGTTTCCTTAATGAATCTTCATAATGTATCGCTGCACATACTCTACACCAAAAGTATGTATTGATAAATTCTCTTGTACCTTTCCATTTAAAATATGTGTTCAATCCTATATCAATTATAATTAATATTCAATTTGTAATTTAAAGATTTGCTTAACATAATGTCATGTTTAATTTGTCTTAATTAAAATCAATATTTAACATTGTGATTTCACTCAATGTTTTTTCAATTTATACACTCAATTGTTAATTTGCTTAATTTGTCTAACTACAAAATATTGTTAAATTGTTATATTTCCATATTAGTATTGGTGTGAGCTTCAATCACGCTAAAGACACTGGTACGATAGCTTTCAACAAGACCAGAGCAGCGTGTTAAATTGTTCAAATAAAATTTGTTAAAGTTGAACTACTTTGTTTTAAATTACGGTCCTTCGAAAACTACAACAAATTCATCGACAGTCAAAAAGGCTTGACTCAACATTTGGTCGATACGAGCCGGATTGTAAAAATAAAATAGAAAACTATCCAAGAATTTCGTTCGAGCTTGGATATCATCGATTACACGTGTCTGGTCTGGAAATTGGAAATTTCAACATATTAACAGCAAGATCGGAGTCATCATCAAAGTGCTGTACATAGAATTGATTAAAATTTCGCATTTGCACGTATCATATCTCCAGTCCTACATTTATCAGAAGATATTGTGTCATCAGAGCATCACTAGCATACCACCATGCTATCGCCTTGCCGGAAGTACCGCTAGCCGTAAATAAGCTGCTATAAGTACAAGTGGTCACATAAAACATAAATATTTATTTATTTGAGTATCCCTGCCAAAGGCACGCATAGCGCTGGCCACATCTTAGAAAGTTACATAGTGGATTTACATATTGGCAAAACAAATAATAAAATAATGCGGATAACATTAGCCTTAATATATAGTACAGTATAAAATATAGAATATAAAATATAAAATTTAAGAAGATAGAAGTAGTAGCTTAATGTACAGCACAGTAGAGTACAATATAGCATAGTCCAGTGCAAAGTGCATCTGGCAAATAGACCTGAATAGCTTAAAAAATAAAATAAGACAAGATAAATATGCAGCATAGAAGTTGAAGCTTCTGAATGATGGATATCCGCTATCCAATCCGAGCCCGGGACCGGAGGCTGTGAGGCAACTGAAGTTTAAATTAATGAAGGGATTAGTGATAGGATGGAAGGCAGAAGGGCATTAGATAGCTGCTGTCGGGAAGTCAAGAGCTTCAGACTTAAATGAATTTAGTGATAGGATGGAAGGCAGAAGGGCATTATATAGCTGCTGTTAGGAAGTCCAGAACTTCAGACTTAAATGAATTTAGTGAGGCACTGCGTCTAGCCTCATCAGACATACGGTTCCAATATACGGCTCCACTCAGGAACACAGTTTTCCCACCGAACTGCGTACGAACCCTGGGAAGGACAATTCTGTGGTTGTTCAGGGCGCTCCAAGCGAAACGTCTAGTGATGTAGTTTGGTAGTAGACCGTGTCTGGCCTTGAATATCAACTTTGGGGTGTTAAATTCGTACATGTTAGCAAGTGCACAGGGAAGAAGCATCGCAAGAAGCTGTGGGGGAACATGTGATCCTCGCTTGAAACCTAAGACATATCTAGCGCAAGCCTTGAACGCACGGATTAATTTAGACAGATCACCGATGGAGATTGGGAAAAGGACTACATCAGCGTAGAAAAAAAACGGTAGAATCAGAGCCGAGAAGAGCCTTGTGCGGGTGAGCAGATCAATATGCTGGGAAGCAGCATAGAGCGAACGCAAACTATAGTATACCCTAAAACAAATTTTGTTTATCTGAGGCTCCCAGGTGAGGCCTGAGTCCATGAGCAGGCCGAGATTTAAGATTGGATTGGTTGAAAGTGTAATGGTATGGCCTAGGAGATGAATATTTGGAAGATCAAAAGATAAGTTGGTGATGTTTCTAAGACGAATTGAATATACGATGGCCTGAATCTTGGAGGGATTCAGGGACAGGATTGTCGGTCTGACATTAGATTGTTAGTGTCGACATGTGTAGAGATTTGATCCGCTATCAGTGTCTCAAGGACTTTCGATATGGTTGGTAAAATTGTAATCGGCCTCCATTCAGAGATATTAGCTGGGGAATTATTTTTGGGGATTGGAGTGATCAGACCCACTTTCCAGTGGTCTGGAAATTGCGATGAATACAGCAGTCTATTCATGAGGTGTGTGATAAACTGCAGAATGTGTGGTAAAATAATCTTGTAAAACTTGAGAGGAACATCATTATATCCAGTTGCATTTGACTTTATTTTCCGAAATGCATTCACTATGTCAACTTCTGAGACATTACTGAAGCTAAGAACTTCAGTGTCGGTGTATCGATGCGTGGGTGACACTAGGAACCGTGATATGGGAGCATGGAATGGCCTCAGGAAGAGGAGAGGAGGGAACATGCTGCACATCCGCAGTGCTGTCTCTTTGATCATCTGGCAGCAAAATAGAGCTGGGACAGAGATGTTCAGCATATGCGTCCGGATTGAAACCAGGTTGAGCCCTCGCTTTAGAGCCCAAGCCTATGTCATTTACCTTCCTCCAATTGATGACATTCCCCTCCCTGATACCTTTCATCGTGTAATCTCTTAATTTAGATCTGATCATGTAGTCGGCCTGCCTTCTCAATTTAAAAATTGTCTCATTAATAGTGCGAATTCTAGTTGTTTTGAGTGGAATCTGTCTCTCAAAGATTGAGCATAGTGTGTCAGAGAAATATTGAGCTGCAGAGTTATGGTCGGGTTCGATGAAAATGGGGGACCAATCAGTCCTTTCTAGGTCTGCCTGAAGGGCATTGTCCTGAATAGCTGAGAAATTTCTGAAGGTCTTCCAGCGGTTCGGAGCTTGACAATGAGCACTGAAAGTGGCAAACAGTAGTTCGTGATCAGATATACCAGGGCATTGACCAGAGAACACAGGCAGAAAGCTTGGAAGCGAAATTAGTAGATCCAATGTAGTAGCCGACGTTGGCCCATGCCGCGTTGGAAGATAATTGATAATTTCCAGACGCTTTTCACTTAGGAGGTCTGTCAGAGTGTGGGAAGACTGACATCAATGTTTAAATCACCACCAATCAAAACGTGCGGGGAGTAGCTCACTGTACGCTCCAGCGCATCAGAAAGGACATCCATCTCGTTATCATTGAATGTCACCGTACATCTATAGACGACCATTAGCGTAATGGGCTCAGAATCGGCATCACCATTAATAACCTGAACAGCCAGGATCTCCCACGTATTATCAATACACCGAAACAGGACCCGGGATTTCAGGGCATCAGCAACATAGACAGACACACCGCCTCCTTTCTTGGAAGCTATATCGAGCCTATGCAGCCTGTATGAGTGATGTTTCTTGGACCACGTCTCACATACCAATAGAGCGCTAATGTTACCCAGTTCAGCAAGGCGTCTGATGCCACTGATATTTTTGGGGGAAGACGGGGCGTTAAAGGACATGATATTGAAGTTGTTAGGTAGGAGGTTGCTAGAAAGTTCCGCTTGCGTTGGAATGTTATACTGATGACCGCTCATGGTGATTAATGGTCGTTAAGGTACCAGGTGAGTTTGAAAGTCGTGAGAGACGTTGTGCCCATTCCAATGTGAAACTAGTTGCTGCAAAGTTGGTGGCACAGTCGCCCGACCTGTATAATAAATAAATGGTTCTATTCCTTGTGTAAACCCTCTTCACTAGATTAAGTTTCTTGAGGCCCAATGCGGAATAAAGAAGATTAAGCTCTTGAGGTAACAGGTCTTCGTTAATATAAACTCTGGTTTTGGCATCCACTGGGTCAATTGAATTTAACGTTAAGGGTTTTATTTTTAGCTGCTTTAAGTATGCTAGAAAAAATGCATTGCAATCTCCCTCATTATAAAACCTAATAAAAACTTTAGGTAGAATTTGAGGAGGCAAACCGGATTTGGGCCTGATAGGTGAGATAAGCTCGACCCTATCACAAAATGATTTTGGCAAGTTGGCGCTTGCACACAGTGCTGGTAGAAGGAAGTCTCTGACTTTACTGCACGTTAGAGCACTGGGCAAATTACTGATTACCAATGTTCTTATTTTTTCATTAATTCGTGATAGTGTTCCAATATCTACTGTAATGCACCAGTAATAGAGTCAACCCTCTTAGTCAATTGTAGTAGCCGAGGCTCAATACTTATGACGGATTTGTCACAAAATGGACCAACCGTGTCTCCAGCAGTTGTCTGGGACTGTGAGGAACAGTGCACAGCAGCCTGCAAAGAACTCTTGGACATGACTGCTGTCGATGATGTAATAGCGCTAGTAGTTGTTTAAGTTGCTTGAATAGAGGCAGGAAATAGTATTCTATCGGAAGAATAGGAGAAAATCTGGTGTGAGCAATCCCCCACTGCTGAGCGCACACCGGTATTCTCAGAAGTTAGTAAAGACTTGCTAAAATCTACGTTGACCACGTTTGCGTCAGTGGATAGGTTGACTGGAAATTGAGCGGACGAGTCAACGGATAGTGACGATCGTGATCTCTCTGCTAACTCTGAATCACGATGGGACTGCTGTTCAGCTTCACGATTTATTGCTGATGTCAGCTGTGCTTTACCCAATTTAATGCAACAGCGGCAGATCCAGATGAGGTCAGTATGAAGTTTGTAGCACGCGTGGTATGTAGGGTAAGTGATTCCTGCGCATAGCACGTGATGCCACTTCTTGCAGCATAAGCACTGAATCCACTCAACCACAGTTTCTTTCGGGTGCTTCTTGGGTGGATCTCCCGAGCGGTCACAGATGGCACATATATGATTCTCAATAATTTGTTCAGCTACTGGGTCCTCCTTTTTGTTCCTGTTTCTCTTTTTGTTTTTGTTTTTGATTTTATTTTTTTTTTTTTTTGGGTTTGCAATTTAGTTTCAGTGAGCGGTATAGATGTGTTACGCGAGTTAGATGTATTATTATTATTATTTTTTGGTTTAGTGGATCTGTTGATTTTGGTTGCTGAGCCGGTCCCCGGAAGAGCGTAGGAGAGCCAGGTCCTCATACCTGGCATGCCAGGAGCAATAGAGAAATCTGTGTTTATAGACTCAGCACCCAGTTGCAGGCGTAGACTCTCAAAGTCACCACCATTCAGTGCTTGAGCACCTTATGCTGTGTTTGCATATAACTTGTGTTTAGAAGACAACACAATTATGAACTGAGACTATCCTATTGATATATTATGAAGAATATAAATCCAATATAATCTCAGATATATGTACCATGTAACACAACACAACTGTGAACTGTGACTATACTATTAATTTAATATGAAGAATATAAATCAAGTTTAATATCAAATATATGTACCATGTAATAATATAAATCCAATATAATATCAGATATATGTACCTTGTAACACAACGCAACTATGAACTGTGACTATCCTATTAATATAATATGAAGAATATAATTCAAATATAATATCAAATATATGTACCATGTAAGGCACTACCAGCCTTTGTATTGCCAGAAGGGCGAATTATAAGGTCTATCAGATGCGTTTGTAAATGAGTTGTGACAGCAACCAGACTTACTTTGCCCGGAATGCTAACTAAGAAATCCAAATATAATATCTATTGAATATAAGTTCCATATAGGCAATAGTTAGCAATCTAATCACTTACACCAACTTGAATCACAATGTTTGAGCTATCACAATATCACGAATTCTCTCCAATTCTATAAAGTTCCGCACTTAAATTCCAGTTCAGCTTTGGTTATGACTTAACAAAATAGCCGCAGAGCAGCTAATGCTATATTATTTATCTCTGATTCTATAGTGTTCTTTAATTATTCAAACTCAGCTTTGGCTGAGTTCATGAATGGCAGCATAAGCACCTAATGCCATGAGTATACACTGATACAAAACTATATTATTAAGTAGACTGCTAGGGTAGATCAACCGGATTGATGTGCCCTAACAGTCAACTTCCTACGAAAATATATGTACTAAATCCAATATGCGTATATACAAACTTAGTCCAGGATGTGTCACCACATGCGAGTGTAGATCCACAGTTGAGTAATTGATTGAGATTATATCATTTCTGCATTATTCAGCAGTAAAATATGTCTTTTGAGTCCTGATAGTATGCCACACAAATTCTGAGCACCTGAGCTGCGCTATTTGGTACGACGGTAATACTTTGTCGCCCAGTCCTCTCACGAGCTGGGAGTATCGGAGTGTCCTGTGGTCCCAATGGTTATATTTCACCTCGTATTAGTCCTGCTTTGTCTCTTCGGACAGATGTCTTTTTTCGGCTATATTGGTTGCATGAATTTGAATAAGCTTCCTTCCGGGAGTATACAGTGCCGAGTTTTTGATTTTGATTTCAGTCATTTCAATAGAGCAGTGGTGAAAGGGTACTTAATCAGCAAACAATGCGCCACAAGACGCTTTCCTTTTGCCTTGAGCCACTTATGATAAATATTCCACGATATCAATTAAATTGCAAAAATCTAAAAAATTTGCAAATGGCGGCAGATATGACGCCACCGCGTAAAATTCTGTTTCCTTGTAAAAAGTTCAGAATAACTTTCACCTGAGCAAAACTTCAAATGCCTCTGATAATATATTCGATCAAGAATGGAATGAGCAAGTTTGATTAATTAAATCCTGAGGAAAACATTAATTAAAAATTATTTTACGCGGACGCTGAAATTACCGGTTGCCAGCTTTGACGTTTACATAACACAGTGTTTTGAGGTAAATTTTTAATATCTGGCATAATATTTAAAAAATTGGAGCTACATCAACAATATGTCGTATTTGAGGTTCATTCAATGGATGCATTGATTACACATATACCAAATATTTATTCGCATTAAAGAACAACAATATTCGATGATGCTAAAATTAGATGGTCAGCATAAGTTCGAGTTCAATCCAAATAATTCATCGGCAACCTTTGACTTTATGTGTTGCAAACAATTGGCTGGTAAACTAGAATATTACGTGCATAACATGATTGAGTTTTCTGGGAATAAGTTGGCATACAACTTTATGGATAAATGCAGTAATGGAAACTGATAAAACTTCTATCTGACAAGGTACAGTGAGTTATTTACGATAAAGTACATTGGTAATTAAATACATATATTTGGGGTTATATTTGATGGGAACATTTTTATATTTGATATTTGTTTGAATTATTTGCGAAGTCAGAGAGTTATATATAGGTATATAATCAATAAGCTATTGAATTTGATTTGGTAATTTGAACTGAATTGACAATTATATTTAATTATATAAATGGAATTAATATAAGTACCTATATTGAAAAGATTGTGCTCCGCGATATTAAGAACTATTTACATTAAAATGACTGAATTAGAGAAAAAGATAGAGACAGTATTTACACTGAACTAAAAACAAAACGTGCTTCGATGCAAGGGTTTATCACACGGCATAAAAATTATATTGAAACGAACGCGGAATCGATGAATATGTTTGATTTTGAAACGCGATTAGGTTTGCTAGAATCGTACTTCCAACAATATCTGAATCTTCAATCTGAAATGGAAAGATTAACAGAAGACTGCGCCGCTGAGGATATAAAGCGGGAAGAAGTAGAAAAATCGTATTGCACGGCAAAATCTAAGATTCTTTGTCATATTGCGAAGTTCAAGGCTAGGCGTTCGATTGCTAATGTCTTAGATACAACTCCGAGTCGCATAGTTCGGTTACCAAAGTTGCAACTACCTCATTTCTCGGGAAATCTTACAGAGTGGTTAGATTTTTACGGAACTTTTACAAAGTTAGTCCATGATTATCCTGAAGTGCCAGAGATAGAGAAATTTCAACATTTGCGTTCATGCTTAGGCGAAAGGCCGTTACGTACAATTAAGGCTTTAGAAACAACTGACAGTAACTATGCAAAGGGACTAACTTTACTTAAATCTAGATACGACAATACAGCGATAATTTTCCAAGCTCACATTAAAGAGCTTTTTGAACTGCCTCGACTAAAAGGCACTTCATCATCGCACCTAAGAGATTTTGTAGATTCGGTCAATGCTCATTCTCGCGCTTTGAATTCACTCGGTAAAGCACATGACATATTAGGTGGAATTTTACTGCATCTTGTTTCGTCAAAACTCGATAATGATACCCAAATTAAATGGAGGACGAAATAACTCTTGAAAAACTCGCATCGTGAGAATCCTTTAAAATTTTTTTAAATAATCGTTGCATTAATCTCGAAAATATAGGCATCAATTCAAGGCATAATGCTAGTTCCACATCCTTTTCTAAAGCATTGAAGGCTGTTCCAAGCAAACGAAATGCATCGTTTTTGTCTGGTAAAATGCCAAAGATTCTTAAAAATGTCCCCAAGAGAGAGATACTTTGAAACAAAGAGATTGTCACTTTGCCTACTTTGTTTGAATAAAGGTCATTCAATAAAAACTTGCGCTTCGCCAAAATGTTATAAATGCGATTAGCCTCATCATATTCTCCTTCATAGGGCCGAAAATTCAGATAGTATCAAGGCTGGTGAAAACCAACAAATTTCAAATTTGGTAGAACCTAGTAAGGCGGCTGCGTCATTTTCCAAAGAATATAGTGGAAGTTATCTAACAGAAATTTCCAAAGTGTCATCGAGTCATAGCACACAGTCGAAGCCTGCCAATGGAGGTAGTGACTACATCTTGTTAGCTACAGCAGTTATTGAAGTCAAGGACAGATTTGGAACTTACGTACCTTGTCGCGCGTTATTAGATTCAGCTGCTCAGTTGAACTTTATAACTGAAAAAATGACCCAACTCCTAAATCTAAAAAGGGAAAGACATAATGTAGAGGTTAATAGCATAGGCAAAATTAGTACACAACTGAGAATTAAAACTACTACGACCATAAAATCTAGATTAAATTAAGACTCAACTTGGCTCGAACTGTGCATATTGCCAAACATTACCGATTTTGAAACTCATTTTACTTGCGATATTGAAAACAGGGGAGTTCCAAAAAATATAAAATTGGCGGATCCCTTATTCAACAAGCCCAAACGTATTGACTTGTTAATTGGGGCCGGACTATTTTTTGAGCTTCTAGTAGTTGGGCAAATTCGTCGCGGAAATAACTTGCCACTTCTACAAAAGACTCTCCTTGGCTGGGTAGTAACGGGAGAAATAAACGAAGATAACCGTGATTTATGTAAAAGGAGGCAGAATAGTCTGCAAGCTTTGAAGGAAAGCGTATGTGAAGACGACTCACTGGGAAAGCTACTAGAGCGATTTTGGTTAATCGAAAGTGTAAGCCCGTCTTCTCCCATTATAAGTAAGGAGTATAAGGACTGTGAGCGTCATTTTCTGGAGAACGTCTCTCGCACTTCGAATGGTCAATACTTGGTAAGAATACCACTTCACAAGGATCCATCTCTGTTGGGTGAATCGTTTGAAATAGTTAAAAGAAGGTTTTACAATCTGGAACGAAATCTAAACAAGCAACCTTAGTTGAAAGTTCAATATGCGAGCTTCATAAACGAATATGCGAACTTAGGTCATATGGAACGAATACAAAAATCTGAAATTGCAGATTTAAATTATTTTCTTCCTCATTATTGCGTCTTCCGACCGGACAGCTCATCCAGCAGTCTAAGGGTAGTGGTTGATGGATCATGCCACACCACTTCTGAGTTCTCTGTGAATGACATTATGATGGTAGGACCTATCGTTCAGCCTGAGTTGTTTGACATATTTGTCAGATTTAGATTTCACCGTTATGTAGTGACCGCAGACATATCAAAGATGTTTCGGCAGACCCTTGTAAGCCCCAGGGACACCAATCTTCAGTGCATAGTCTGGCGTGATAACTCCTCTGATGATCTGCACATATATCGTTTGAAAACAGTCACTTACGGCACAGCAGCTGGGCCTTTTCTGTCAACACTTTGCCAACTCCATCTCGCAGATAGCAATTTGAAAGGCTTCCCAGTGGGTTCGCGTGTATTAAAAAATGATTTCTATGTGGACGACATGCTTGCTGGTGCAAACACAATCGAAGAAGCTCTACAGATCCGAGATGAAACTAATGAGCTCTTGTCTAAAGCCCAGCTTCAGCTGCGAAAATGGTCCTCAAATGACCCTAGCATTCTAAACGGAGTTCCAGAAGATAATCGAGAAAAACTGCGCAAGGTAAACGGATCCGATGTTACCAAGACCCTGGGACTATTTTGGAAACCACACAATGACCAGTTTTTATTCTATAATTTATCAAAGCACAATTCATTCCTGATCTCAAAACGTACGGTGCTATCAGAAATGGCCAGATTCTACGACCCACTTGGTCTTTTAAACCCAGTCATTGTACTCGAAAAAATCTTGCTGCAACAGTTGTGGAAGCTAAAGTTAAACTGAGATGAATCATTACCTGCACATTTACATACGTGGTGGGCAAGATACCGGAGCCAGCTGAAATCAATAAATGACTTTAAAATACCTCGCTTTGTTTTACCTATCGAAGAAGTGGTCAAACATGCAGTTTCATGGATTTTCCGACGCATCAGAGCAAGCATATTGGTGCTGTTCGGACAGAAGATATTAAACAAAATGTTTAAATTAGCCTCTTGTGTGCTAAGTCCAGAGTTGCTCCCGTAAAAACCCAAACTTTGCCTAAACTTGAACTCTGTGGGGCACTTTTATCTCGAGTACTTAAAACTACAAATTTCCAAGATGTGTCAATATATTGTTGGACTGATTCAACAATCGTACTGGATTGGCTAGCTGGAGATGCATCTACCTACCCTACCTTTACAGCAAATCGAAATGCAAGGATTCAGGAAATGACATCCACTTTCATTTGGAAGCATGTAAGATCGAAAGATAATCCTGTTGACCTAGTATCGCGGGGAACATTACAAGAAAGTCTCTTACAATCTCATATTTGGTTCAATGGGCTAGAGTATTTACTGCAGATGCCCAAGCTTTGCCCCAGACGGAATCACTCATACTATTCGTCAATTGATAATTCTGAACAAATCCAAGCGAAGACAACGAAGACAAGTAACATCTAGTCTGAATATTTCTTAGCAACGATGAAATTTTTAAATGATTTTCCCAAGCTACGGCGTATATTTGGCTACATCCTGAGATTCATCACGAACTGCAAGCGGATAATTTGTAAGAAGGAGAAGATAAAAGGAATGATTGCTACAGATGAACTGGACACTGCCGTATTGCGTATGGTAGCTATTGTACAGAAACAAGAATCCACAGAAGATTTCGAGCATTTAGAAAGAACTTCAACTGTCTCTTCTAGAAGCCGTCTCAGATCATTATGTCCATTCATGGATAAACAATCGGAATTTCCACTCATCAGAGTAGCAGGGCGCCTTCGACACTCAGACCTACCATATTCAGTGAAATATCCGGTCCTCCTCCCAAGAAAACATGCCTTTGTTCTATCATTAATAAATTATTAGCATATAAAAAATTTACATGCAGGTCCACAAGCACTCATAGCTTTCATCAGACAAAGATTTTGGCTCATTACCACAGATGTTCCAGCAAGTTATGCGAAACTTACCACGACATCGTCTTCAACCTTCCAGGCCATTTACCAACTCACATTGTGGGCCCACTATCGAATTAGAGGAAAGAGACCGTACAAGGTTTACGTTGGAGTCTTTATTTGTTTTGCTACAAAGGCCGTTCATATGGAGCTGGTGTCAGATTTATCAACAGGTGCCTGCATTGCAGCGCTCAAACGTTTCGTCGCGCGAAGAGGCTACTCTAAAACTCTCTATTGTGATAATGCAACGAATTTTGTTGGGGCAAGAAGAGAGCTATGTGAACTTCAGAAGCAGCTCAACTCACAACAGTCTAAAGAGCTGATCATGACCTCTTGCTCAGAGAATTTCGACACATACCACCCCGCTCCCCAGACTTCGGTGGATTGTGGGAAGCAGCCGTAAAGACTTCAAAGACTCATTTGGTTCGAACTGTAAACGGTGCATCATTATCCTACGAAGAGCTTTTGACCATTATTACCCAAATTGAAGCAGCATTAAACTCGCGGCCTCTGACTTCCATGTCGTCAGATCCAGCAGATTTAGAAGCCCTTACACCAGGACATTTTTTGATCGGTAGTCCATTAAATTTAATCGCAGAACCCAATTTGATGGAGGAAAATATAAATCGCCTATGCAGATGGCAACAAATTCGGGCCTTGCAACAAAGGTTTTGGTCTCGATGGTCGAAAGAATATATTACATCACTGCAACAAAAATTAAAATGGACTTCCAAGTCATCTGATCTCAAAATTGGTCCTTTGGTGCTCGTCTCTGATGAAAATCTTCCTCCACAAAGGTGGTTACTTGGTCGTATCGTACATACTTATCCTAGTTCAGACGGTATTGTACGAGTTGTCCTATTGAAGACAAAAAATGGCGAAATCAAGCGAGCGGTTCAGAAGCTGTGTCCGTTGCCCATCGATGATGTACATGATGAAGAAAATAAAGGTTGAAAGGAATCCTTTCAAGGCGGCCGTGATGTTCAATCCTATATCAATTAAAAATATTATTCAATTTCTAATTTAAAGATTTGCTTACCATAATGTCATGTTTAATTCGCCTTAATTAAAATCAATATTTAACATTGTGATTTCACTCAATGATTTTTTTCAATTATACACTCCATTGTGAATTTGCTTAATTTGTCTAACTACAACATATTGTTAAATTGTTATATTACCATATTAGTATTGGTGTGAGCTTCACTCACGCTAAAGACACTGGTACGATAGCTTTCAACAAGACCAGAGCAGCGTGTTAAATTGTTCAAATAAAATTTGTTAAAGTTGAACTACTTTGTTTTAAATTACGGTCCTTCGAAAACTACAAAAAAATCATCGAATATGAATTATAAAGTTCATCATTTTTATCCAAAATATTAAGATATTCGGCTAACTCTTTGGGCGAGGCGAATTCATCGACATGAATATGGGATCTATATGGTGAACTAACTTCATAGTCTTCTGGTCTAGCGCCCATCACAATTGGTAGGATCTTTCTGTTGAGGGCATTCACAACAAATTTCTCCGTTATGTAATCTCTACAATTTGAATTTTCGAATGCGAGGTAAAATTTGTAATATTTGTCGAGAATTTCAAAATATTTGTCAGCCGTACTTCGGCAACATTTAAATGCTCCACAAGCACCATAAATGTCGACATAAAAAATAGAATGGAATTAGAGTGAATTTGATGAAATTGTGCACATGCCTAGAAATATTGAAGTTACATGACAAAATTTAGTTGTTGATTTGGAATTTTTATTTTTAAACTCGATAACGTTTAACAACATACATCTAATTAAACATATAAAAAAATGTAATAAATGATTTTGCACGTAAAATCAAATTTTCAATAATAATTCGTACCAAAATGAATGGCTGCTTGTCATAAAACGTCGGTAGATAATAATTATACATAATTATCATAATATTTCTTCATTTTACCTGAATATGCCATTGTAACTCATGTGCGTATTGTAGACGACCATTTCGAGCACCACAATTAGACACGAACCAAGCAACTTTTCTGGTTTTATTTAAGGAATAATTTCTATCCTGTTTTATTTGTCTTACTGCGGAATCATAATATTCCCATTTCTCATAAGGAGCAACAATATCACTGTCATTCCTAAGAATTAAAAAAAAAATTTAAATCAACTACAGACTAGAAATTCTATAGAAAAAAAACACATTACCTATAAGTAGCAGTCCAATTGAAGGCATCAGAAACATTAAGATGTTGCGTATGGTATGGAAATTCAAGGAAATATATATATAAACTTGTTTACTCGGTCCTTGTACAATACTAAATCTGATGATAATGCTTTTTCTCTATTTGCTGTTATTGTAGATGTGTTCACAGGGCATTTTGAATTCAAGAATATATCACGTCCTAGTTTATATATATAAGTATAAACAGAAAAAAATATAAAGCTAGAATTATACCGTTACATCTTAAATGAATATATTATGTAAAGTTATCTAAACGTAATGCATACCTTGTTTATCGGGTGCATGAAATTTTACGTGGGTGAAGACTGAAACGATCAAGTCTTCACCGAAAAAGCTCTTATCAGCAAATTGTCGCGAGCTGTATACATTGTGATCGCAACAATTTATCCACGATAGCAAGACGATGGTTTGATATTTATGAAAATATCAAATTTCAATTTCAACCATCGTCTGTCGCGATAATTCTGGGCATGTTTAAACATGTCCAGGGGCAAACAATTTTCTCAGGATAGGAATGCTAATTAAGCATTTTCCTATCCTGAACGAAGAGATTTGAGATTGAAAAATCTAAGTCTCCACGCAGTCGGTTTTTAGGAGCGAATAACGGTACTTGCAGCGGCGCGGTCACGGCAGTTTTTGGCAAAGGAAAGAAAATCTAAATAACAAGAAAAGTGGCTGTTACAAAAAGGTTGTGTAAAAGAAAATCTGAAAAGGAAGAAAAGTTTTTGGCAAAGAAAAGTATAAAATATAAATAATAAGAAAATTGGTTGTTGCAGAAAATTTGTGTTAACGAAAATCTGAAAAAAGAAGAGCATTGTTAAAGGAAGAGTTGTTAAGAAATAAAAAGTTATTACGAACAAGTGTATTATCATATGACAACACCACGGGATACATACCTCCATTACACACGCTAAGTGACAGTGAGTACCCCTTTTTGATTGTCTATATATAACAAAATTGGATGTTGTATGTAACAAAATTGGCGCAGCCGATAGGATAGTGGAAGCCTGCTTTCTAAAAGTCAAAATAGAAAGGCATAAGACTTTAAAATCCGCTATCCTGCGAACCTAAGAGGTTCCCATGAAGAAGCCACTCAGGCCAAGTCACCCCCAGCACTCGGGTAGATACCATCTCTAGGCGCCTCTGCTCCAGGCGGGCAAGCGTTCACCCCAATTAGTGCACAGGCACCACCGAGGGATACCAGTGAACAGTCCACAGAAGGAAGAGGGGAAATATTTCAAACTCCCCCAGAAGGACGAATACAGATCAGCCAAGACACAGGTCGATAAGCAGCCTGAAGTTTCAGCCAACCAGACGACCAAACGCTAGCAGTCAACGATCAGGAGTTGAAGAGGAAATCGTAGACGGATCATAAGCCCCCTTATCAACTAGATCCAGGGGAAGTTAAGACGGCCCAAGGCCCCCCCAGCTGCAAAAGTAAGCCGAAATCAACCGACAAAGGATTCAGAGGGAACTCGAAGGCGGTTAAGAAACCCCCCTCTCAATCACAGCAAAGGGATTTAAGCAGGCAAGGAGCCCCCCTTTCACCAAACAGCGCATCATATGCCAGCCGACAATCCTGCTCTACCTCAGCAGGAAACATAAACAGGAGCGAGGGAAAACTCTCCATCTTTAGCCGACGCGGGATCAGCCCCAAGTGCATAAACACAGCACCCCGGTGAAGGTACAGCATCTGCTGCTGAATTTCGCCCAACTGGACCTCGACTTCGAAGCGGAACCGTTCTGCCAAGTCCGAATAGTCAAGCAAGTTTAGATAAGTTTTTAAATAAATTACACCAGAGAGCGCGGGATTCGGATAAACTGACGATTACCCATTGTGACGCTATAGATCACATATTAAAAACAGAGCGTGAGACCAGGCTCGCCAAGTTAAAGACCTTAAAAGAAAAAACAATAAAGTTCCGAGAGGAACTAGAACGGTTTACCGAATCTCGGCGCTCACTCAGTTTAGATCTAGAAAAAATAAGATTGTTAGGTTAAGTGACAGTGATAGTGATAGTGACAGTGACGGTGAAGTAGCTGAAGCTACTCCCGAAGACCTGCTGATCGATTGGTTCGAAGAATGCTTAACAGAATTCAGCCCAGAAACAAGCCCAGCTAGTATACCCAAATTTAAATTTCCAGTCAATAGAATAAACACAATGGTGGACTACGCTAAGGTAGTTAAGCTCACAGTTCAACTCGTTCCCTTATTTTCGGGTGAAAGTACCCGCAATTGGGACGAGAGCTACAAACCTTCATTGGCTGCTGCAAACAAACTGTGCAGTGCCTAAATAATGAAGAAAAATTGGCTTTTATTTAGGTTCTTCCCACAAGACTCAGAGATGACGCATACCAATTATTCGCTTCAGACGTCCCTGCTTCATTTAGTGAAGTTGAGACACGTCTAAATAGAACATACCTTCGTCGTGAGACATATCAGGAGCTGGTGAACAAATTAATTACCACCAGACAAAACCCGTTAGAATCTCTCACTGTTTCCATTACAAGATTGAAGCAGTTGTCGACGATTTGCAACGAGGCAGCGACACAGAAGTATGCTGAGGCAGTCCCTGCTGTAAAAACACAGCTGATGGATTTTGCCAAAAAGGCTTTGAAAAGTTGAGTAACTAACCCACACCTGCGTCAATATTTGCTCACGCAGGGAGAAGGTGATTTGGAAGCACTAATTCAAAAAGCCCTGGACATGGAGAAATAACAACAAAGTGCTACATTCGTCCAGACTCCTCTGGTACAAGCTCCTCCAATGGCTCCAGTAGCCCCAGATTTACGAGTGAGAGCTTACTATAGAGCTCCCTACTATCAAATGCCATCCACACCTATGTTCGCATCACCTCGAGCTCCAAACCCAAATCAGGTCTTTCCGATGACGGCCTATTAGGAAACGATTTCCTATAAAACAATTGTAATGTTGAAGGCCCAAATAAAGCACTCAAGTTTCCTTGTACGGAAACGAATCCCGAAGAGTTATGTCATGCAAAACGGACAAGCTGTATTGCAGAAAAGCAGTCGAAGTGAGGTCACTTGCTGAAAAGATGGAACCTAAACAGGTTAAGTTATCTCCATGTAGTGTCTCCAAGGCATCCCAAAAGAGGAATGCTGGCTGCCAGGTTCAGAAGGAACCACTGGAATGCGAAAAAGCTGTCTGAGTGATAAAATGATCAGCGAAATTAGGCAGCATATGGTTATCTTGCAAGAACCAATATGCATACCTGCTAGGTCACAAATGATCACCACAGTCCCGTTGCGAGTGAAGGAAGAAATGCTCTGTCTATCAAAAGAGATAGGCGATGGAGTCTTCCTGGCCAACAGTTTACTCCCTACTGGGAAAGAAACAGTGCTAGTTGCCATACTCAACATTAACAATTTGCAAGTAGTCATCAACAGTTTATTATTACAACTGCTCCCTATACATGACTACGCCGTCATCCCAATAGGAGAAGCCACTGATACACAACACGTTCTCAAGCCGAATAAATTGCAAGCGAGTAACACAAACACCAGTGAGCTCTCCAAGGCGGAACAGAGTGTCAAGCAAGACTTCTTTCTCAAGAATACCTAGATATAAGTTACCAACGAGGCACAAGAGCCCTATAGAAGACGCGTGCGAGCTCAGTAAGACGCGAATAGAGGCAACAATGACTCCACCGTCCAAGAAAATAAGTTATAAAAATGTTGCATGGCCACATAGCCAAATCAGAGATGCGAGCGAGCTCCAGAAGCCGACAAGCACAATGCAGCTGACTCCTCCATCCAATATACCTAGATGTAAGATAACCACAAGGATAAGGAGCGAAACAACAGGTGCGTGTGAGCTCTGTAAGACCTATTTTCAGGCAAAGACGACTCCACCACCCAGCAAAGTTAGTGTTAAGGAACAACAGTGGCCCAAGAGCCCCATCAACAGTGCGTGCGAGCTCAGTAAGACCTATGTAAAGGCAAAGTCGACTCCATCACTCAATAAAATTAGTATTAAGAATAAAAAGTGGCCCATGAGCGGTGTTGCCAACTTAACGGATTTCCCGTCAGATCTAACGGATTAGAATGAGGAAAAACGGGAAAAAAATGTATTCTAACGGGGGAACGGATTTTTTAACGGAACGGTTTTTTCAGCGGAATCGTGAGATTTTTATTCAATCGTGGCCTTAACCACTGAACCGAATTGAATATTTTTACAAATTGAGTAGTATCGGGTGAAAAATCGCATATGCACAAAAAACCCCCCACAAGTTGGTGGTATCTACATATGTATGTATGTATTCCTTGTGAAAACTAAACATATTTTTCTCTTTTATTCCTATTGCAAATTATTGTCACTTTCAGTTATCAACCAGCACTCCCCAATTTTTCTGCTTTGAGTGTTTGGGTATAGCTTTGCCTCCGCACTACTTTAATGAGAATACCTTGTGAAAGATAACCTAATAAGAAGATAGGAAGCAGTCGAACAAAATTGGAAATTATTCGTGTTTTTTAGAATAAAACAAACAATGTCATATACTTTCGTCTTTTGGCGGGAAAAGAGCTTGTCTATGCATTATTGTAGTGCGATTGAGACAACGAGTTAAAAACAAAAATCGAGAGAAAGTAGGATTACCCGAACGACAAAATCTTATTGAATCCCTCAAAATCCTATCAAACTATTCATAATAATGTACATAGGTCACACTACCTATACCTTTTAAGAAAAAGATAAATGAAAGGAGATATAAAGTTCCTCTCAAATAAAATTCTCATTTTTCCCGAAAATATCAGAGATTCCAGCATGAGTTTCTCCCACTAGTATAATACATTCTATTTTATGAAACTATTTTAACGGATTTTATTGACGAAAAAAAAATAAGTCTAGCGGATTTTTGACGGAATTTTACTACAAATTCAACGGAATTTGATAATAATTATTGGCAACACTGCCCATGAGCCCTCTAAAAGACGCGTGCGAGATCCGTAAGATCTCATTGAAGTCAAAGTTGGCTCCACCGTCAAATAGTATTAAGAAAACCAATTTTTCACGGCCCATGAGCCAAAATACGAATGCGTGCGAGTACTCGGGTCAGTCAAAAGTACCCATAAAACATGGTACTCCACCAGAGCAGGAAGCACATACCCTGCCAATTAGAAAAGTAAGTAATAATACTCACAAAAAAAGGTTACAACAACCTAAAACAAACGCATGCTTTTCGGAAAATACAGCTATCTAACAGCACGTAAGATACTTATTTCCGGATCATGACGATCCCACACACCCTCCGCGAGTCAACAGGCTAGACGAAGAGCTCAGCCTAGACCCAAATCTAAATGCGGAAGAAAAAGCTTCGATATCCGAACTCTGTTTCGAGTACAACGATATCTTTTATCTCAAAGGTGACAAGCTAACATATACAAATGCTATCACCCACAACATTCCTTTAATACAAGATCAAGCGCCCATAAACCAAAAGGCCTACAGATTACCAGAGACACAGAGACAAGTAATCAAGGCCTCGAATGTTTCGTTTATCTTGACGACATCGTCATTTATGGTAAAAACCTAAATGACCACAATGATAAACTTCGCAAATTCTTCGACAAATTGAAAGAAAACAACCTCAAACTGCAGCCAGAGAAGTGCCAGTTCTTGAGACGAGAAGTTGTTTATGTAGGGCACAAACGCTCTAGCGAAGGTGCATTACCAGACCCCAGCAAAACGGCCTGCGTGCAAACATTTCCTGTTCCTAGAACAGTTAGGCAAGTTCAGTCCTTTTTAGGACTTGCCAATTACTATAGGAAGTTCATTCCGGACTTCTCAAAAATCGTTCGTCCAATTACGAATTTACTCCGCAAGGACGTAAAACTCACTTGGACCGAGAAATGTCAAGAAGCATTTCAAAGCATTAAAAATGCTCTAATTTCCCCACCACTTTTAATCCGAACGCTAAACAAAGCCGAGAAAAACTGCTCCACTATTGAAAAGGAGTTATTGGCTATAGTCTGGGCAACTAGAAATTTCCGATGCTACCTCCAAGGAAGGAAATTTACGGTCTATACTGACCACAAGCCTCTCAAAGGAGTCTTTAATGTTAAAGACCCGACTTCCCGTTTGGTGAGATTTCACCACAAATTATCAGAATTCGATAATACCATCGAATATACACCAGGGAAGTATAATACCAATGCGGATGCATTAAGCCGCATTTCACAAGTATTAAACGAAGACTATACAGGCAACACCTTAACGGTACAAGCCCAAGTCCACCATACTATGGACTCTGATGTGGAGGAAAATAATCCCCAAAATAAAAATAAAACCAAGAAACCCGCTCATTGCTTCGCCGTGGCCAGAGCTCAAAAACAGAAAACCCAAGAGGCCAACACGATCCCCAGCGCTGAAACACAGCCCACGGCAGCGGAATATAAAGAATATGAACCCCCAGAGGCAGAAATACAACCCCCTGCTACGCTTGAACAAGAAATAAGTCCAGTCAAGACACCTGAAATAATCACGAGCCCCAAGGAAGTTCAAACAATCCTAAAGGATTATCACGACTCTCCTTTCGGCAGCCATCAGGGTGTCATTAGGACTTATAAAACAATTAGACGCAAGTATTGGTGGAGACACATGCTTAGCGAAATAAAAAGGTACATAAAAAATGCCCTAAGTGCCAAACAATGAAAGCATCTCCACAAATCGAGATGCCAATGGTAATAACGGACATCGCAGAACAACCTTTCGACAAGGTTTACCTCGATATAGTAGGTCCACTAGAAGAGACCATATCAGGTAATAAATATATCTTAACTTTTCAAGATAACCTGACCAAATTTGTCGATTGGTATGCCATACTTAACGGAGAAGCAGTAACGGTGGGGCAAATCTTTTTCAACGAGATTGTCACGCGTTATCGCATTCCAAAGAGAATGGTCACCGATCAGGTAACTAATTTCCTGAGTGAGCTATTCAAGAAGGTTTGCAAACTGCTAAAGATAAAGAAGTTACAAACTTCAGCATACCATCCACAGTCTAA
The DNA here is from genome assembly GCA_963930735.1 of Dioctria linearis. Taxonomy (NCBI): domain Eukaryota; kingdom Metazoa; phylum Arthropoda; class Insecta; order Diptera; family Asilidae; genus Dioctria; species Dioctria linearis. The sequence goes on from OZ005742.1 coordinate 220,245,375, forward strand.
TGGAGCACTAGAGCGTGCCCATAGACCATTAATCGAATATCTGCGTACAATCGGAGACGAAAATACCAAAACATGGGATCAATTCCTGCGAACCGCTGTATTCGTGTACAATAACAGTGTACACGAGGGTACTAAATTAACCCTAATGGATTGGCTTTACGGCTTCACAGCGGACGTCCCAACTAATTTAAAATGGGATCCTGAACCCGTATATAACCACGAAAGTTATTACCATATTCTCAAGTACAGACTACAAAAATCATATGCCACGGCTCGTAAAAATCTCTTAGCCAGCAAACAACGCTCAAAGGCATATTTCGACAAAACAGTCAGGCATCTCACTTTCCACATAGGAGACAAAGTCCTCCTCAAAAGTGAAAGCCGGAAACACAAACTGTCTCAAATCTGGGTTGGCCCATATCTGGTAATCAATGTACCCAGTCCAACAAACACTACCATAAAAATAGGCAAGCGGCAGGTTGTCGTACACAACAACCGTTTGAAGCCCTATTATGAGTAGGATACTGGTACCTATATCTTTAGCAAATAAGTTAAGTCCATACTAAATTCCACAATTAAATTAAGATCTTCTAGTTATACACACAAGATCATCTAGCATGACTAATTGACTAACGAAGTCTATCCTTCATTTTCTACAGAACAGGACTTAGGAAAATTACAAGTATACCACAGTACATGGAACATACTAACGGAGATCAATCTAATGGAACTGGATAACCAAACGCTTATGGCAGAACAGGCGGAACACTTAGTTCACCCACTGTGTTCAAATTGCTCTCAAACCGATGAGCTATGCCTGGTACAACAAAAACATGTTCATTCTCTCTTAGAAAATATCAAGATGAGAACAAGTGTCATTCGAGAAGTGGTCCCAAAATCAAGATCAACAAGATCTATCATCGATTGAATAGGGAATGCAATGTACTACATATTCGAGACCATGGACAGCACTAATGAACAGGAAGTATACAGTCGACTCGAGGAGCTCAAAAAAAAAACAAAAGCACTAGCCGACCTGGAAAGACAGCAGATAAGTGTAGTCAAAACTACACTACAGCAAATCCAAAAGCCGTTGACATCGCTTCAAGAAAGACAACGTCAAATAAATCTCCAGGTATACAAACTACAAAACATCACTGATGATTTACTAATGAGACAATTAAGGCAGGAAATAATTTCAAGCCTGACCTTGCAAATTGTCGAGATTGAGCACAGGCAACAAGCCTTACTCGGCATAATAATCGCCAGTAAAAATCACCAGTTGCATCCGCTTGTGGTGTCTCCCAAAAGTCTATTAGAGATATACCACAAGTACCACGCTACTTGCCCAGATGCACAAAATTGTCTCTCCCTGCTATATCAGTCAGCGGAAACAAAGGTTCGTCTAGTCCAAGACAAACTAGTCATTCGAATACAACTTCCGATTTTCAATCTACCACAAATGAAGTTGTATCGAATACACAGTTTCCCCATACACATTAATAAAGAACAATCATTGGTACCCGATATACAGTACTCGCACGTAGCGCACCAGGTACAGACACAGGACATATTATTATTAAAAACACAAGATCTTAAGGTCTTCAAAAAAATCACGCAATATTCCAAAGAGGACACTTATGTCATTAAGCCAAGCATTCCTGTAACAAAGGCAATAATGTCTAAAGAATGCATAGTGAAGCTGCTCTTTAATCCACTAAAGGAAGAGCCACAATGCCAATTTAGAGCACAAATACCTCCCAGAGACCTACTTATTAAATTAAGTAAACCAAATTCCTGGATATTCTCGTTGATAGAACCAACAATCGTACACCTTCAGTGTACCCAACAATTCCTAACTTCAAAAATAGAAGGCCAAGTAATAATAACTATCAACCATCCCTGTCAATTACAAGTAGGATCACAAATCCTACACTATAAGGCAGAGAGTATCCAGCAATTGAGTCTCAAACAACCCACTTATTTCCCAAATATAACTGCATTAGAACAAATAGTGGATAAATATCTTAATGGGACCAAAAACAAAGTACAGTCTGCAAAAATTCAGACAGAACTATATTCAGGAGATGACACTAATATCATCATCCTAGAAGGTACCCAGTCATTAAGAGAACTGGACGAAAAATTAGAAAAAATAGTTCCTCATATCAGTCACCACCCTACACATGTCCTAGCTGCGACATCAGTATCCTTAACTGGTGCTGTCATCACATGTATGGTACTGTACCTGGTCGCCAAATGGCTAGTCCCATTCATTAAAAATTATCGTCCACACAAAACTGAGAACACCACAGAGGCGGAGGAACCAATCGAACCTACCCCTCTTAAAATGACCCGCACCCTACCACCTACTAGGTCAGTGCAAGTGGTATAATGTCAACACTTAAAACGGTCACAAAAACGAAGCACTATCACTGGTAGTAGAATACATAAAAAATACATTTAAGTGGTTTGTTATTAACCCCAAATAAATAAGTTAGTAAGAAGATACAATATTAATAACAAAAGGGGACAGGAAATAAATAAATAATTATTTAGCCTTAGAAGTAAAATAAAATAGTGCATATAGAGAAACCCAAAATCAAGTAAAAGATATCCTCCCCCGCTAGTGTCAAATAATAATAATAAACAATATAAATAAAAATGTTTAAGTAATAAAATGAATACAACAAAATATTATAACAAAACTAACCTAGCATAAAAATTAAATAAACACTAACATTAGAATAGAACACATTATATACCATTAAATGTCTAACTAGGTTAAAGCAGAAATGCACATAATTACAATAGAAAAAAGTAGAAATTAGTAAGATAATAAAGGAATAGAATAAAATAGGAATAGATATTTAAGAACAATTTTAGAAAAATATGATAGAAAAAAAATTTTTTTTTAATTAGAAAATGTAAAAGCCAAACAGACCAAGAGCCGAACCACCGAAAAAGCCCCGACAACAACTTCCCCTGAGAATTATTCCTCTTCCAAGAAAAATCCTCTTTTTCGCAGTGGGAAGGATTGTTGTATACCTAAATTGCCTGAAATAGGTAATTTAAAAATTATTATAATGGATAAAATAGTAGATTTTCATACATAAATAGAAATAAGCTAATCATGTTCAAAACATGATTAGCTTATCTCTCTCTGCAAAGCGAAAAATTCCCATCAGCAATTTCGTCACATTCCTTTGCATAAAATCAAAATATTTTCCCACAAAACGACTCGGGAAAAATAAAAGTTTTAAGTTTCATCCCAAGTCGTTTCAATACAAAAAAAGCCCCACGACAAATCTTACATTCAGTAAGATTTGTAGTAAAAACGATATGTATGGAGATATATGGTATACATACATGCATATCGGGCGCATGAACTTTTACGCCGGTGAAGACTGAAACGATCAAGTCTTCACCGAAAAAGCTCTAATCAGAAAATTGTCGCGAGCTGCATACATTGTGATCGCAACAATGTATGCACGACAGCAAGACGATGGTTTGATATTTATGAAAATATTAAATTTCAATTTCAACCATCGCCTGTCGCGATAATTCTGGGCATGTTTAAACATGTCCAGCGGCAAACAATTTTCTCAGGATAGGAATGCTAATTAAGCATTTTCCTATCCTGAACGAAGAGAGTTGAGATTGAAAAATCTAAGTCTCGACGCAGTCGGTTTTTAGGAGCGAATAACGGTACTTGCAGCGGCGCGGTCACGGTAGTTTTTGGCAAAGGAAAGAAACTCTAAATAACAAGAAAAGTGGCTGTTACAAAAAGGTCGTGTAAAAGAAAATGTGAAAAGGAAGAAAAGTTTTTGGCAAAGAAAAGTATAAAATCTAAATAATAAGAAAATTGGTTGTTGCAGAAAATTTGTGTTAACGAAAATCTGAAAAAAAAGAATTGTATTGTTAAGGGAAGAGTTGCTAAGAAATAAAAAGTTATTACGAACAAGTATATTAACAAATGACAACACCACGGGATACATACCTCCATTACACACGCTAAGTGACAGTTTGTACCCCTTTCTGATTGTATATATGTATATAACAAAATTGGTTGTTGTATGTAACATCGTTCTCCATTGCTAAAGAACCATGCTTGTGATTTTGGAATATCTGTATTGATAATTTTTTTTCTTTTTATTTTTTCGGCCTTGTGGATTATTTGCACCGGACCTGTTGCTGTTGAAATAGTACAGTACAAATTCCGATTTTGTTCTTATGGTGGGTGCTTCATCTTCTTCCAAACTGCCGTCGACTGAAAATTTTTACAGTTTAATAAAAAATATTTATAATATTTATTTAAAAATACTTACCATAGTTTGTGGTATCTTCTGAAGGAACATTGTCCTCATCGTCGACACCTTGTGCACCTCCTACTACCTGGAAATTTGTAGTATTAAAGCAAAAACAACAGCAAAAACAACAAATTCTATTTTGTGAGAATATGGTAGAAAAGTAAAAACAAATTTCTTACCATTAAGTTCGTTAAATGTTCTTTGTCGGAACAGTACAGAATTCCTGCAGCCTTGAAAAACTCTATCGTCGGATCCAGACTGTTCCTTTTACAGTAATTGAGGAAAATAAATTTGGACAAGTATCCAAAAAACAAGTCTTTTCTTCGGTTATAAAGGGGCAGTCTGCATTTTACATGCGTCCAGACCCCTTCGATCTGATTTGTATGGGCTCCCATTAGCGGATCCTTGTAGTTAACCGAATGGTTAACTGTAAGGTGTTGGAACATCGTTTCGTCCAACTTCTCATATGCCTTCCAACAATCACTTATAATTGTTGAGCCAGGAAGAATATTGGCTTCAACTAGCGGCTTCAAAGTGGCAGCATCACGATGTTCCACGGGAACCAAAAAAAAATTTCCGGTTTCCCTGCAGAAACCGCCAAACACCCACTGCCCTTCTACAGGATGACCCTTGTTATACTTTGGTTTTCCAAATTTAGATTCATCAATTTCTACGGCCTTATTCGGACCTCCGATAGGTTTGCCATCCCTCAAGCAATACTCAATAACAACTTCCCTACAAAAGGAATTCCAGTCCACGGCTGTTGCAACTCCACATTCACGCACCAGAGATTAACAAAAATCATTATCTGGAAAAAAAACACTCAGTACGGGCTCAACGAAAGTTTTAACAATTAAATCATCTTACCTGCGCAATACTAATTTTCGCTTTACCAAGGAGAGTGTTGGTACGGATACTTTGATCCTTCTTACCTAAAACTTTTTTTTTGTTTATGTTTGGCAATTTTGTTGTAACATCGTCAAAAGTATCCATCCTCAGAACATTCCTTTGCCACCAGCTCCATAAAGCCACCACGCTCCGGGCATATAAACTCCCCTTCTTTAGAATAAATACCCCATTCCTGCATTTTCTCTACAGCATTCTTCTTATCGGTGCAAATGTTAGCGAAAGCTCTAATATTCAGAGGGATAATTTCCGTCTGTGACGAATGGAAAAAAAAATCTTGTAGAGTGAAATGGATTGAACACCCACGCATAATTGGTTGAGAAATTTATTATTTACAGACAGAGTAATCATTGATGAATAAGGGGAAAAACAATGGACCTAAAATAGACCCTTGGGGAACGCCAAAGAAAAGTGGTTGTAAATCACAAAGATGATCGTTGACTCGCACTTATCAGCAAGTATCAACCCGCCTAAGAAGCTCTGTATCAATTGTTCGGCACAAAAAGAAAACCGGAAAAATATTTGAAGTTTGTTGAGGAGCATAGAGCGATGCAGGAGGCAGCGTGGTGCCTCCTGTGACTTAAACTAGGGCAAACAAATGCAAAAAAATATTAAAGTAAATTCCTGAAAAAGGGCAAGTGCCAGAATCGGTGCCGATTGTGTCCGAGAATCGGACATAATGAGCTATGGTTATGTGCACGTGAATTGGAAGGACAGCACATTCTCTGTGGTAATTAGAACTTAGTTTGGTATCTGTTTCAATAAACTTTAATCTTCCTTTACTTCGTTATTCTTGTTTTTGCAGTTCAGTTTTTAAAGGCACAGAAGTGATATTAAGAAAACGACTAAGTATATTTTTCGTTACAGGTTTTATTGTGCCCGACGGGCGACGCGGCGTGGTGGCCTCCGGCCCGTTTGTCACTTAAACTCAACCCAGATTAAGGAAGCAGACAAAACGAAGAAGTATTTTTTTTCTCGTTAATAAAGTGACAAAGTGCAGAGAGTATAAAACTTTAACGCGATATGAAAATACTTATTTATATATGTTGCATTCTGTTATCTGACCGATCCACTACTACCATCTATACTTTTCGTGTTTATTCTTTCCTTTTTAATGATGTAAACAAAATTGAATAATTTGACCGATTTATGGTTTCTCTATAAGTTGTTTAGAGCTAAATTATATATATGTGTAGTATGTATGCAGTTATTGTAAATCGAAGTTGAATATAAATTAATTGAATTTTTATGAAATTTAACTCTTATCGTCATACAGAACCATTCGCTGTAAGATTCTACTTATATGTCGCGAGGAACCATTTTAATCGAGTGTGGCTAACGTGATTTTACTTTTTAAGTGTATAAAAAATTATTGTATGGTTTTTTTGTGTACTATTTCTAGTATAGTAAACAAACTAACATATGTATAAGTATGTACTTACAATGTTTCCACTTTTTATACTTTTGTACCGTTATTTTTCTGTGCAACTTATGAGTAGTTAGACACTAGTTAATTTCAATGATAGTTTACAAGTGAGAATATAAGATACATGAACAGGGATTTACTTGAATTATCTTTTTTTTCATACTGATTCCTAATAATTTTATTAGTTTTTCTATGGAGCTCGTGTGAAAAAGTTGAAATTTATAAAGGGGAATGCACACTTTTCATACAATTTTAGGCCCGACATCAACAGACATGAGATATATCTCAAACGATGCATTATAATACTCTGAACATATTTTATTAACAATGTTTATTTCTATTAAGCGGGGCAAAGCTTTGGCGATCGGATGTAGCTTGAGCGACTTTCTTGGTTGAAAAAGTGAACTTTTCTACTTCTCGCGATTGCGTTGAATTGGTATCGTGGAAAATGACTTACTATGAGAAAAATATTCACAACAGAGCCCAAGTGCATGCAAATGGGTTTTCCGGCTGCGAAAAAATCGCAAGAGAGTTTTTTGAATCGTGAAAAAAGTACACAAACCGATAGTATTCGACCAGTTGTAGCTGGTAATGAGCTGAGTCCAACAGTCAAACCCGTTTTCCGATCGAACATAACATTACCGAGTTAGAGCCGATATAAGGTGTGAAAAATCAATTACTTCAGTTCGAATAAAAAACAGGTAAACACTACAAAAAAAGGCAGTATTAGGATGACTATTTAAGCTTCCGAGTATACGAGTATGGGTATACTCAAACTTCTTTTCAGGACCTAAGAAATTCGATTCTGTACTAGATTTTCCAAAATGTACATCAAAGTTTGACACCCCCCATCAACCCCATCAAGTCTTAACGCCGAGTAATTGTATTAAACATTATTAATAAAATATGTTCAGAGTATCAAAATGCCTCGGGACCAAGGTGAGTATAAGGCGCTTAATTACGTTAACGCCTTAGCAGGGGAGGAATTTTCCCAAGACCGTCCGTACGTGATGAAGAGTCACATCCTGCCCGAGGTGTTCCTGCACAGGCAGCTGGTAGGCATCCCCTGGAGTGCTGCTGGTTGCCTGACTGAATACAGCGGATCTAGAGAGGAAACTCGATAAAACCCGCAATCCCAGGTGTAAACAATCGTGCCTATGGGATGAATGGCACTGCGTGAGTGTGTCTTATAACGATGGACTCCGGATACCAGGCGACCTCCGGTTTCAACCCTAGCCTTATTTCTGAGATGGACCAACCTTTCCGAGCATACTCGTGGGAACAAAATTGAAAATTCCATAAGTTCTGAGGGAGGTGCACCTCTAAATGTACCAAAAACCCAATCCGGGGTTCTTAGAGACCCCTACAACATCCAGGACATCACAAGTCCTTCATCTGATGGTGATGTGATGGATACACTCCCCTAGATGAGGAGGACCGTCTTATGTCTCCAGAACATAGCCAACAGGACAGCGGGAACACTGAAGTTCCCATTTGCAAGGAGCGCGAGCAAAAGCTCTCTGGCGCGGCCAAAAAAAGTTTAAACGGCTTTTAAAACACTGTCACGCAGAAGCAGAGGGTAGAAGGATTGCTGCACTTCAGATAGATCAGCGGAATGAGGAGAGTCTAAAAAAACGGACTCGCTCTGACGACTCTTCTCCTAAAGTGGAGCAACCTAGTGCAAAACGCAGGAAGGCAGCAACGGAGAATCCTTCAAAGAAGCACGTCTCCCTGCCTGCACGTAAGTAGCCTTCCTATAAGAAGGTTGCAGAGAGCGTTCGGGTGGATATTCTTCCCGTCGGTTATCCTGAAGTGGCACTCAACGCGGATCAATTGAAGTCCGTACAGGGTGCTATCTTGAGAGAAATCGCGGCAAGAAAGCAAAGCCCCCTAAAACCAAAATTCCTGGCCTATACATTTAGACCAGGGTGGCTGGTTTTTAACTGCGCCAATCAAGACACTGTGACGTGGCTGAAAGGTGTAGTTGCGGAGCTAAAGACCTGGGAAGGAGCCAATCTTGTGATGGTCGAGGAAAGTGAAATCCCTCGCCCACAATTCCTCGTGGGATTCTTTCCAAACAGCGCTGAGGACCCTACGGATTTGATTCTCGATTACATCGAGGGTCAGAACTCGGGGTTAAATGTGTCTGAATGGATAGTGTTGCGCAGAGTACAAAAACCCTCAGTCACAGAGCTTTTTTTTTTTTTATATTATTAAGCCAAGCTCAGGGGATACCCTATGATGCAAAGCACAGCATGGCAGGAAGTAGATAGGGAAAGGATTAAGGGATATGAGGAGAGCGGCGGAGGTGCCGATGTATGACTCCCTTAAACTTTGGCAGGTTGTATGCCGGAGGAAAGACAGAATATGGTAGACTGTTCCACATTCGCACAGTTCGGGATAAGAAATCATCACGGAATTTAAGTGTACGGCCGAAGGTAATTTGAAGGGTAAAAGGATGAGCGCGGGATGCAGCGCGAGTATTGCATGCAGGAACTATTCTACAAGGGATCAGACTAGATATTTCATCAGAACATTGACAATGCATATAGCGATAAAGGAGCGAAAGGCATCCAACATTGCGACGGTGCTCGAGCGAGTCGATATGGCGAGTAATTGCCACATCGCCAATGAGCTTGCAGGCTCTCTTTTGGACAATATCCAATGAAGCTAAGGCTGTGCGAGCAGCCCCGGCCCAGATATGGGAATTGTATTCCATTCTAGGTCTGATGTAGGACTTGTAGAGGAGCGCTATATTTGATGGGCTGAAATATTTCTTACACCTTTTCAAAAAACCAAGACATTATGATGCTTCTTTGGCAACCGAGAAGATGTGATCTGTCCAGCTTAACTTGCTGGAAATATTAATGCCAAGAATTCTTAGTGACGGTGAATCAGAAATTAATGCTCCATCAAACGAAACGGGAGTGGTTAAGTGATGGTCTTGTTTTAATGAGATGAGACAGCTTTGGGTCTTAGATGCATTGAATTCGACGCGATTCACTTTGTCCCAAGCGAGAATATTGTCAAGATCGTTATTCAATGATCTAATCATGCAGTCTCGTTTAACACATGTGGCGTTCCCTCTGGAATCCGCAATGGTGTCAAAGGAGTATGCGAAATCAAGGGTACTGTCAGCAGCAAAGCTATGGATAGGATTAAAAGTAAGGGAAAGCAGATCATTAATGAGGATTAGAAATAGAGTCGGAGAAATAACAGAGCCCTGGGGGACACCGGCATTAATAGGATGAGGTTCAGATATAACGCCATCTAATACAACACATATTTGGCGACTAGATAAAAAACTTTCAATCCATAATAGAAGAGGAGGGGACAGACCAAGTGCTTTGAGTTTGGCTAAAAGGCCTGGATGTCAGACTCTATCAAAGGCCTTTGAAATATCTAGAGTAACGATTTTGGACTCAACAAAATTGTGAAGACTACGATTCCAACGTTCCGTAAGAAAAGTCATCAAGTTTCCAGATGAGCGACCGTGCCGGAAGCCGTATTGGCGATCGTTGATAAGCTGATTGGTTTCCAGATACTTCATTAATTTGGAGTTAATGATAGATTCAAAAACCTTTGAAAGAATCGAAGTGATTGCAATTGGTCGATAATTTGAGGGATCGCTACCGTCTCCTTTCTTGGGAATAGGCTGAACGTCAGCTAGTTTCCAAGCAGTTGGAAATTTTCCTGTCGAATAGGACAGGTAGAATAGTTTGCGCAGAGGTTTAGCCAAGGATGAGGCACAGTTTTTAATTAATAGGGGCGAGAAACCATCAGGTCCTGCGGCTTTAGAGACGTTGATACCATTAAGAACCTTGAACACATCCCTCGTACGGATGTGTATTGGCTCTTGTACACATCCGCACGGAGGATGCACAACAGGTGCCTGTGAAGTGGGTGGAAGAAAAGAATTTGATGCGAATCTAGCAGCCAAAATATTAGCTTTATCCTGGGAGTCAACAACCACTTCACCATTATTAAGTAGTGAAGGTATAGAGGAACTGCTGAAGTTGTTCCTGATGGTTTTGACCAGGGACCAGAAACCTTTACTACCTTTGCGGCTTGCCAAGATTCTTTGTCTAACATTCTGGTCAAAAAGAAATTTTTCTCTCTGGATAATGGACTTGCAGGTGTTCCGTGCAGTCTTGTAGATTTCTTTCAGTTCTGGACAAGGATGCACTTGATAGGTGCGAAAAGCAGACTCTTTCGCTTTAATAGCTTGGTTGCACTTATCGTTAAACCAAGAGCGATTTTGCTGTTGTTGAGATCTGCTGTAAGAATACGGAATATATTCACGCATGCCTAGACTTAGTAAGTTACTAAGTTCTAATGTGCATTCATCAGCATCCCTCGAAGCAAAACAGACCGACCAATCTATATCTCTAAGATACTGATTGAGACTTTCCCAATCAGCGTTCTTATAGTGCCAGAGAAGCTTACTTGTAGGTGGAGAAGTGGGGCGGCGCAGAGATGAGGTGATAAATTGAGCCGTGATTAGACAGTGGTCTGAATTACCAAGAGGGGAGCCGACTGAGATAGAATATTTGTCAGGGTGAGATGACAGAAACAAATCTAGTAAATTGGCCCTATCTCCAGCTGCATCAGGGATTCTCGTCGGTGCATCCACTAGCTGATGCAAATTGAAAGATTCACAAAATAGTTCAACGAATCGGCCCGCAGGACTTGTGGTAGAAGAATGTCTGAGCCACGGTATGTTATGGACATTAAAATCGCCTGCTAGGACGATTTCGGAAGAGGTGGAGACAGAAAGCAAATGATCAATATTGTTGGAGATATTGTCAAATGCGGATACCGTGTCGTCATCAGACATATTTGGGCTGCGATAAAGGAAGCAAAAGTAGATGATGTGCCTGTGAAGTTTGAACCTAATCCAGATGTAATTAAACTCAGGATTGGCAGAAGGTGGAAAGTCTTTTAGAATGGTAAAGGCCACATCATTCCGAATATATATTGCGATCCCCCTATTTGGAGAAAAAAGAGGCACTAAGCTATAACCAGGGACGTGATATTGATTAGAATCAGCATCAGAAACGACCTTGGTTTCACTTAGCGCAAGAATTGCTGGATTTTTTGATTGAAGGTGGCAGTACACCGAAAAACGATTTGCCCCCAATCCGCGAATGTTGCAAAATTCTAAAATAAAATTCTGCATATTCCAAAGCAAAACAAAAAAAAAGCAGAAGAAAGAGCGACACACAACAACACAAATATTTATTTAGTGGCAACCAGCTGCAGTCAACGACACAGTGAGGTAAAAAAACAGCAATAGTGTTATGCCTATTTGCTGCTTTCAGTACCTCAGGCCGTGCAGTTCAATGACCACAGCTGGGGACACCCGTATTGCTGATCAGTGACAAGGGCTAATGACCTTGCATTGAACACTGATGTACATGGGAGATTTTTTAAACGCCACCGTACTGTGCTGCTGGCTTGTGGAATGCCGGCAAGGCATAGAAAAGCCCTGGACTTGGCTGGTATTGTTTATTTTTTATGTAATAAAATACGGCGCGGCAGCACTGCACTACCGATTGATCGCTATTTATCACTTTGACTCTCTAGAAGGCTCAATTCGCAATTGGGTTTAAGTTCGGGTCTGTCCAACTAAGACCCAAGGGTGGAACAGTAAAGGCTGTGTCGGAGGCTGGGGATGGCCCAAGTCAGATTAAAACTCTGGCTGACGGTCCTCAGCCTTCGACATCAGGAGTCAGCAGGTCTAAACTTCTGGTCAAGGCAAAGGCGGGCCCTGGTAAAGCAGCAGGGACAGCAGAACCCAAGTCGGGGACTTCCGAAAAGAAGTCTACAAAGACTAAGAAGAAGCCCCCTCCTGTCCGTGCCAAGCCGGGCAAAATCAAAGGTCCTAAGGGATCCACCAACAAGGCTGACAGCGGCCATAAAAAGCCATCTTAGTCATGGCCAATGATCACCTAAGTTGCCTTCAGATAAATGTCCATCATGCTAAAGTGGCATCAGACGTGCTTAGCAGGAGATTTATCTCGGAGAAACTTAGTTTGGCGCTCATTCAGGCGCCCGGGGTACATCAAGGCCACATCAAAGGACTTCCCACAAAATCATGTAAGATAATATACAGTAATGAACATGAATATCCTAGGGCAGCACTACTGCTCAACACTAAACTAAACTTTATTCCTCTTTCACAGTTCATCTCGAGGGACGTGGTTACAGCACTTGTCGAAGTACCAACTTCAGGAGGTAGCCACGAGGTAGTAGTTACCTCAGCCTACTTTCCTGGAGAAGCGGATTCACTACCTCCCCCAGAGCTAAAACGGCTCATCAACTACTGTAAACGCAGAGGAAAGCATTTCATCATTGTATGCGATGCAAATGCACATCATACGCTATGCGGCAGCACGGATACCAATGCCAGGGGTGAGTACCTTTACGATTTTATATTGTCTAACAATTTAGAGATACTAAATCGAGGTAATATGCCAACCTTTATGAACATCATTAGACAAGAGGTCTTGGACCTAACACTTGCCAGTATGTTCATAAGTACAAAAATAAGCAAGTGGGTATCGAACGAGATTTCCATGTCAGATCACAGACACATCAGGTTCGATATAGATGCCACACCCAACACATGTCAGGAGTGCCGAATCCCTATATTAACTTACTGGGACCTCTATCGACAACACCTTAAGGCTGTTGTTGACTCTCCCGGCGGTAGCATTAGCACGACTGAGGAGCTAGACGCAGCCACTACGCAGCTTCAAACGGCTGTAATGACTTCATTCGCACACAGTTGCCCTCTGAAACGAAAGACTTGCAATCGGCAGGTACCATGGTGGAATAGGGAACTGAGTTTGAAAAGAAAAGAAGTCAGGAAACTTTTAATGTGATTAATTGTATTCACTGTTGGCACTTGGTGGAAGTATTTTATGATAGACATATTGGATTTTTGAAGAAAACACTTGTTTATCTACTCCACTGAACGTTTAATTATGTAAAAACAAAAATTAAAACTAATTACATAAAGAGGCCGACGCGTTTCGTCTGACTAGGACATTATCAAAGGCCGAACTGATCTTACTGGTTTACATGCATATGAATATGTTCTGAAGTACCTAACTAAATTACAGAGAGTAAAAGCATAGAGAGAAAAATTCACAATTAAACTGAGAGGCTACATATAAATTGGGGATTAAGGAGGGGGCTTCTATCCGTAAAGTCTATTTGATCATTGACCAAAAAACAACCATCGTCTTTCGCTTTTCTAATTTCCAAGATTTCAAATTTGTCCAGAGTCGGGTCAGAATTTAATCTGTGCATAATCTCAAGGTCATTTATAGAACAACTGTGTCCTGTTTCTTTAAGATGCTTAGAGAGACCCGAAGCAGGGTTAGCGTACTTAGAAGATTTGATGTGCTCACTAAAACGCGTGTTAAAAGATCTTCTGGTTTTACCTATGTACATCGCATCACAATTACCACAATTTATTTTATATATCCCACTACTTTCGTATTTATCTAGTTTGGGCCTTATTTTGTTGTTAAAGATAAAATTTTTTATATTATTTTTATTAAAGAAAGCTGGAGATATATTGCATCTTGCCATGGGTTTTCGCAAGAGTTCAACAGATTTGTTGATATATGGTATTTTCTTCCAAGTATTGGCCATGTCAGTACCAGCTCTTTTATCAGGAAAGACAGACTTTACAGCACCTTTACGTAATTTCACCTTTAGTAAGTTATGAATTATTTTAGGTTTATATCCGTTATTGATGGCTATTTTCTTAATGGTTTGAAGTTCAATTTTAAATTTTTCGGAGTTCAATGGAACATTCAACAATCTATTTAGCATAGAGTGGAATGCCGCCATCTTCGTGTTCCAAGGGTGTGCTGAGTCAAAGGGAATTACGTTATCACAGAATGTATTTTTTCTAAATATGTCAAATTGCAGTTTATTATTCTCTAGTGAAATCGTCAAGTCTAAGAAATTTAGTTTCTTATTACCTAATTCTATTGTAAATTTTATACAGTCGTCTAATTTATTTAAAACAAGATTAACAAAGTTTTGTAATTGTCTGTCTGTTCCCAACCAAATACAGAAGACATCGTCTACATACCTTATCCAGGTAAAGACGAGCCTCAGTAAAGGGTTTCGAGAATTAAAGAGAATGGTCTCAAGAGAATCCATGAAGAATTCAGCACAAAACGGAGAATACGCTGAACCCATAGCAAGACCATGGTTCTGAGTGTATATTTTGTTGTTGAACATAAAGTAATTTTGCTTAATGCAGAGATTAGATAAATTTATCAATTGCGATGCTTTTGCGGGGTTATCCACTTTTTGAGAGATCTTATCATTCAACATATCCATCAGTTTACCAACGGGAATTGAAGGGAAAAGGCTGGATACATCAAATGACACCAATTTTGCGTTCAGAGGTATGGTAAGATCTTTTGTTCTATGGATAAGTTCCGTATAATTCTTAATAGAAAAGTTTGGTTTGAAATTCAACACCATAGGGATTAGGGTGTTCAATTTTTTAGCCAATTTCTGAGCAGGGGCATTAAACGAAGAAGAAACAGGACGCAGAGGAATGCCAGCTTTATGCAATTTAGGTAAACCGTACAGTAGAGGAATAGACGGGTGGCTGTTTCTCAGTCTAAACTTATCCTTATTATCAAAAACATGGGTTGAGCTATTAATTGCACTAAAAATATCTCGGTTAAATTTAATTGTTGGGTCTGAATTAATTTCATCAACATGCATTGATGTTAAACAATCATTCATTTTCTTAAGGTAATCAGCTTTATCCATAATGGTTAAAGAGTTTCCTTTATCTGCTTTACTGACAATTAAATTATTGTTCGATATTTTCTTCTTAATTGATTTTAAAATTATTAAATCCCTACTGTCGGCCTGATCATAATCTTTAATAGATTTAATTACCCTAACGCATTCAGATTTACCAACTAAATCGTCATTTTTAAAAGCTGCATCTGCATGGACCGCAAGGCTGATAAGCTCCGAGCTATTTGTTTTTAAAATTGGCGCAAATTTACCGCCTTTCTCCAAAAGATTATTCTCACGGGTAGAGAAGCTAAACGATGACATATTTACGAGACGGGGATAGAACATCACATCACAGCTGGCATCAGTTGAGTTGCTTGTAGCTCTTATCGCATTATTACGCAAGCGTGAAAATTTTGATTTCAGCCTGAGATATTGGTTGTAGGTCAATAACCTGGCTCTCTCATTGCACTTGTAGTGTAGGCGGTCGAATTCCAGCGGATGAAGGCGAAAACAGAGTTCAGAATGGATGACCTTGAGATGTACACTGATGTTATCACGAGTTCTATAGTGGTGTTTTAATTCTTCATTTAACCAAATTATTTTTGCTTTATATGTAGCCCTTTTGCTACGATAATTATGTGTGTTGCATTTTATGTTGATATATTTAGGAAATATTTTGTATTGTCGGCACATACTATTAAACCAAATGTGGTTGTTAGTGTACTTGAATGTAAGCAGAAGCCTTTGGTAAAAAACCATTAACTGGTGTAAATAAGCACTTTTAATGTGATTAATTGTATTCACTGTTGGCACTTGGTGGAAGTATTTTATGATAGACATATTGGATTTTTGAAGAAAACACTTGTTTATCTACTCCACTGAACGTTTAATTATGTTAAAACAAAAATTAAAACTAATTACATAAAGAGGCCGACGCGTTTCGTCTGACTAGGACATTATCAAAGGCCGAACTGATCTTACTGGTTTACATGCATATGAATATGTTCTGAAGTAGCTTTTACTCTCTGTAATTTAGTTAGGTACTTCAGAACATATTCATATGCATGTAAACCAGTAAGATCAGTTCGGCCTTTGATAATGTCCTAGTCAGACGAAACGCGTCGGCCTCTTTATGTAATTAGTTTTAATTTTTGTTTTTACATAATTAAACGTTCAGTGGAGTAGATAAACAAGTGTTTTCTTCAAAAATCCAATATGTCTAAGTCAGGAAACTTTTCAACAGAGCCAAGCTCTCTGGCATCTGGGGGGAATATAAAAAGGCTCTAACGGAATATAACACGGAACTAATGAGATCCAAAAGAAGAACCTGGCGGACCTTCTCCGATGGCATAGATCAATTGCCCCCAGCTATCAGGCTCCATAAGGTACTTTCGAAGGATCACACGAATGGTATAGGCACACTTCAAAAGGAAGATGGGAACTACATCGAGAGTTGCGAGGAAACAGTCAGGCTCTTATTAGAAACTCATTTTCCAGACTCTCTCACTATCGACCAAGGAATAATAGCTCCAGACCCGATTGAGGTGTACAAGCACGGAGTCTCTAACAGGAGCAAAAGCCTTGCGGGATCTTCACTCCTAACAAGGTTAGATGGGCCATTGGCACATTTAAGCCCTTTCAATCTGCTGGAGAAGACGGCATTTTTCCCGCCTTACTACAACAAGATGTTGAAGAAATACTCTTTCCACTACAAAAAATTTTTCGAGCCAGTTACGCTCTAGGGTACGTTCCCCAATGTTGGAGAGACGTCAGGGTGGTATTTATACCTTAAGCAGGAAAAAGAGCTAGTTCTCTAGCTAAAGCGTTCCGACCCATCAGCCTCTCTTCATTCTTGCTTAAGTCCATGGAAAAAATCCTAGACCTATACATTCGAAGTTAAATTCTGATTAAATCACCACTTCATTCTAAGCGATATCAAGCTGGCAAGTCTACTTAGACTGCCATTCACACACTAGTCAAAGACCTCGAAAAAGCGCTCGAAGCAAAAGAGGTGGCTTTATGTGCATTTGCGGAATTAGAAGGAGCCTCCTTCGACGCAATTAAATCAGCTGCCGAGGATAATGGCTTTGAGCCCTCCACGGTAAACTGGATAGACTCCATGCTTAGAAACAGGAGGATAACCACATCTCTAGGGAACTGCTCAGTCACGATCACCGCAGCAAAAGACTGCCAACAAGGAGGAGTTCTCTCTCTTCACTCTTGTGGTCGATCGTGATTGATGATCTGCTAGAGAAGTTGACCAGTTCGGGTTTTAATGTTCAAGGCTACGCGGATGACCTAGTAGTTACAATACGGGGCAAGCATGATCAAGTCATAACCGACCTCATGCAAATAGCCCTCTCCAAAGTCCGCACGTGGTGTTTACACAAAGTCCTTAGCATAAACGCCAACAAAACGGTTATCGTTCCTCGGCCCTCGCATGGTGGCCAAAAACTAATCAAAACACGGCTGAGGCTCTGCTTCAAAAAACCCAGCGGCTTGCCTATCTAGAAATAACTGGTGCCATGAGAACCTGTCCTACAGCAGCCATGAAAGCCTTATGAAACCTTGCACCCCTGCATTTGCAGGTGAAAAAGGAAGCGATCTCCAGTGCTATTAGAGTACAAAGGGATAAACAGTTAAAGCCAGGCGATCTGGTTGGTCATTCAAGTATCTTAAAACAGATATGCTTCGAGCAAGTGACGACAATATCTGACATAATCACACCCAGATTGGATTTTGTTAGACCATTCCAAGTGGTTCTTGGAGACCGACAACAATGGCGCTCCACTAAACCGTCCTTCCAACAAGGATCGATGGTGTGGTATACAGACAGCTCAAAAACAAACAGTGGGGTCGGATTGGGTGTATACGGCCCCAGATGCCATATATCAAAGGCTCTAGGCTCTACCCCTACCGTATTCGAAGCCGAGGTATTAGCCATAGAAGAATGTGCCAATACCTGCATTAAAAGAGCCATAAATGTCTTAACCATTAATATCCTCTCGGACAGTCAAGCTGCCCTCAAGGCCCTAAAGTCCTACATTGTCAAGTTAGAGATAGTCTGGGAATGTCTACAAACCCTCAAAAATCTATCAAGGAGAAACAAAGTTATAGTTATCTTCATGTGGGTACCTGGACATGAGGGCCACAAAGGCAATGAAATTGCGGATGGCCTAGCCAAAAGAGGAGCTGAAACTCAGTTTGTCGGACCAGAGCCATTTTGTGGCACTTCAAAGTGTTACCTCAAAGCTACCCTAAATAGCTGGGAGAATAAACAAAAATCCCTGTATTGGGAAAGGCTACAAGGACTTCGTCAGGCAAAAAAGTTTATCGACACCTCTGGCGGAAAAACTAAAGAACTCCTACTCCTTAGAAGAACAGAGCTCAAAATGATCACGGAGCTCTTCTCAGGCCATTGCCCCTTGAGGTATCATCTAAACAAGCTGGGTTTGGCTGAGACTTCATTATGCCGCTTCTGTCAGGATGCTCACGAAACCTCGGAGCACCTGCTCTGCAACTGCGAAGCATTGGCCAGGCGGAGATTACTCCACCTTGAACATGCTTTTCCTCCACCAAGTTACGTATGGAACCTCAAGCCCAGAATGGTTCTAGACTTTATTAACAGTCTAAACCTATAAATGGAGCAAATTCAACGGGGACTCACCATAGATCTTTCAGGTCGCAGTGACTGCGAGGCTAACGCCTATACACCCCTTTACAAATCTAATCTAATCATAATGCCTCGTTTAAGACATCTCTGATTTCTGTTTATGTCGAGCCTAAAATGGGCATTCCCCGTTATTACGTTTGCTAAAACCTTCAAAATGCCAAAAAAGAAGAACACATTATAAAGCCTGTGAAGATGTTGAAAGTAGTGTTTATGAATTTGAATTTAACGATGATAACGAACAAGAATATAGTTCTAATGATGATGACGACAGCAGAAATTATCTATACAGTAACCGGACCGATAAGGATTAACTGTTTGATCTGGAGCAATTATTGTTGCATTAGAGTTTCAAATATTCGGCATAGCACCTCAAAGTCGCAACAGAACCGTGCATATGCATGTGAAACATTTTCCCTTTTGAAGGATGTTCACTTTTAAGTGTTAAAAATTCTTCTTGTCCATAAACATTTTACAATGGATTAGATGAATCGGAGAGACGTGGATAAAATGTATGCTTCATATTTTATTTATCACCTTATAATTTTGAGCATATACCGTCTATTGGTAGCACTTCAGATATAAATAATATTAAATGGTTGTATTTATTTCGCATTTATGAGAATACTATAGACGAAAGCATTAGCATTGCTGTTAAGACCAATGTGTACCTCCAAAATTGGATCGTTGTAAGCAACTAGTAAAGAAATTTGTAAGTTCTTGCTGGCAGATTCTGGTTTATGCATATGTTAGACTCTCTTGCCAAATTCGATAATTGCCGAAATAAATAATCAACTATAGTACCCTAGACAGAATGTTTCCATAATAACTTCATTTGAAATTCAGTCATTTCAAGCGAATGAAGAGGTGACAGACTGTGGACGGAAATTATTTCAATTGAAATTTGACGGTTCTTTACTATGAGTAAAGATCATTTAATTATCGGTTTCCTCAATCCCGCAATTTAATTGTTTCAGCATTTTACTATACCTTACTCTCTTCTGTAGCTTTTTCTTTGGTTTTCTTTAGTTAATTTGTGTTGTACATTATTATTAGGTACCTTAAGTACATTATTAATTTTTTTACTTCATTAGTTCTATACTTTGTTGCATTCTATACACTCTATATATTGTTATAAGTTTATTTGATGTCGTTGGATTGTGCAAACTAAAGGGACTTTGTCCTAATTGCATAGTATAAAAATAAATAAAATTGAAATCCCATAAGTTTAGCACATCCTTTTTAAACAAAGGTCCTGCGTCAAAAGCATCCTGTCCCGTACCGCTCTGTGACAAAATAAAATGTGTGCAAAAAATGTATGAAGGCTATGGTAGCCTATGAAAACTTCAAAAAAATGTTGTTAAAATTTTTTGAAAAGATCTCAAACTACTCAAACTACGCGGAAAGATTCAAGGATCATAAATATTAAATATTTTCCAAAAGGACTCACTGTTTCCGAAAGATACGCAAAACGTCGATAGTGCAATTAACGAAAAATGCAAAGGTCGGGTTCTGCCATTATGTCGGGAAAACGTGGATACTTTTTGAAAATTTCTTCAGATATATTTTAGTTTGATGATCCTCCGTCAAATTGATCCTGTTCCGTACCGCTCCGTGATAAAAGAAGTTGTGCAAAACATATGGCAAGACTATAGTAGTCCATGAAAATCAATCATTTGAGAATTATGCGGTGGATATCATGCATAACACACACTCAGGTGTATGCTATTATGATATGTGTAAAATAATATCATATTTTAAAAACAAATTATATTTCACTTTAGATATTGTAAATAACGCTAAATAGTAAGTTTTAACTACGATGAAAACGAAATCCGTAATATATATATCAACTCCAATTACACATATGAACGTCCGTGAAATGGCAAATTTTTTGCCATTGTTACCAATAATAGTGGGCCATTTAGCTCCAAGAAGATGATAAATGCTGGAAATTTCACCTAAACCTTCCAGAAATGATAGCCACAACGTTATTATCTAGCTATAATTCTCAAACTCTTTTAAGTTTGCCAGATCTAATTGGTTTTCATAACACGAAGTACGTCCAGATATTTAACTCATCACTGAAACCCAAACACCATTTTTTATTACACTACTATAGAGTAATTAAACATGCAGGTTCTTTAAAGTATTTGCGTACATTTAATATGCATAAAGAACTAAAAACGTATGTAAAAAACGTTACTTCCCGAACAAACATTTCTTTGAGCTGAGCAACAAAATGATCAATTAAATTTTCGGAGTTTATTTTGTCTTTTAAACAGGTGTTATGGTATCGTATCCAAATGGCAAAGAACAACTATTGCAGTTATATCCTTATATTACCTGTGTATCCAGCCACTGCAAGGACAGTTTTAAATGTTACATACCGAATTCAAAGTGCTGTGTAGTATACTGCTTCTAGTAGGCATAAACCATAAATTTTAGTTATCGATTCAGGTTCTGCTTTCGTTTTCTTTTTTTACTCGAGAATACCTTTTAATTCCTCATCTATCGAACAGAGAATAGATTAAGAAATTCATGTTTCCTTTGATATATAGCATTCGCAGTTTTATTTAAACCAAGAGCAAATAAGCTTAACCCATGAGCAAATAACTTTAGCAAATAAGTTTAACCCAAGCACAAATAAGTTTAACCCAAGCACAAATAAGTTTAACCCAAGCACAAATAAGTTTAACCCAAGAACAAATACATTTAAACTAAATTCTCAATTAGGCATTTTAATACAAAGGCTTTCAATTTAAATTCAAATCAAACATCTTATCATCTCATATTGCCATTATTATTATTTTCAGGCTTCAAACATTGACATCAATATGAATAATATTCGAAATTGCCGATCAGTGCAAAGGCTGCTCTTCCATTGCCTTAGGAATGAGTAAAACCATATTCATAACGTAATTCGCGCTGTCAGTCGGTGTAATTAGATGCAGGCTATCTTCAATAATTGCAAGAATGTTATTCTCTCTACTTACATCACCTAGAACTGCTCGAGCGTGCGCCTTCATTTTAGAGAACGATTTTTCTCTTGGATAAGCATCGGAGAATATGGAGGCAAGAAATTTAGAGTCAAATTCCTCGAAGATAAAGCGCGTTATCCACAATTAAGAAGGCGTCGCTGAGAGAAGACGTCGTCTGGAGCTTTTCAACAAATTCACGGAGAAAAATACAAAACCTTTCGGAATTGCACGTAGAATTTGCTAAAATCTTAAAATGAAGTACGCCTTGGTTATTCATCGCCGAAATCAAGGTCACATTTCTCCCTCGTACTGCTGGAACTACAACCCGAGCCCGGGTGCCTGGGACCTTCTAAGATGTAAGTTGAAGCCGCACTCATCAATGAATACCATCTTATCTCTAGTCCCTGGAGCCCATTCCGAGAACCCACGGACATAGATTTTCCTCAACTGAATGGGTCATCTGCTCATTTTCCATTGATGCTAATTTCAATGTTATTTTAAGCTCACGAAGGCCATTTCAAATTTCTCTGAATAGCCCGAACTGTTATCCCTGGACTTCTTTCGACATTCTCCTCTTTAGCTGCCAAAACTCCCTCTGTTAATTTTCGAGGCCTTTTTCCACCACGACGGTCACTGATCAATTCGCCATCCTTTTTATATGCTCTTATTATGCTTTTTGCAGTATTTACATTAATTTTAGTCCTACGAGAAGCTTCTGATATCGTCATACCTTCTTCGTAATATGTAATTAAAAGTTCCCGTGATTCATAACTCGGACGGGGATACTTTCCTCTTCGACTTCGCTGGCGTTGTGTGCCTCGTTGCCCCTGCTGTTGTTCGCGACGGTTTTCACCCAGTTCATTGTGTGAACGAGAGTGGGCTGAAAATTTTTCACAGTAACATAAATTGAACGCCACTAAATAATAAATAAATGAGCGGTTCTTTCAGTGGTATAAGTCCACTTTTGAAGTATGTACTTTTAGTTTAGTTCCAATTTATTTAAAAGTATTGATGAGTTTTTATTCTATATAATACACTAGAAATCTCTTCCAATAATCGTAACAATTATTATAATATATATAATACCCAAATTTGAATTTACAGTTTTTGATGCTGTTTTGCTCATTTAAAAGTCTAAATTTGGCAAATGTACTTAGTGGGATTATACCGTTTTAGAGAAGAACGGCTCAAGCAATGAGTTCATTCAATGCGATTATGTTATACATGGTTTAAGTGATGCAATTGATCTAAGAGCAATTTTAACTTTCTTTTTTGTTTTCTTTTAATTACAGCGTACGATTTACACCTTTTTCTTACCTTCGATTTCAACTCCACTACTGTTACTTGATAACTCCCCATCTTGGGCAGCTGGTTGCCATTCATCAGAGCTGTCTGCACTGAAATCTCTGTCACTACATACTCATGTTAATTAATTAAAAAAAATTTAAAAGAAAATCACTTTTAATCTGCTTCAATAAACTGAACACTGTGATCAATCGACACTGCTGCTTCAAACAAACTGAACACTGTGATGAGTGATTCAAGTAAATTGGCAATCTGCAAAAACAATTGGAAAATGCCTCATTTCATTTTATAGTCACAAGCTTTTACTGTTATTTATTCTGATAAAAATACCCAACAATTCAACCGTTATTGTCTTAGTTCGTTCTCTAAAATGAAGGCGCACGCTCGAGCAGTTTTAGGTGATGTAAGTATAGAGAATAACATTCTTGCAATTATTAAAGATAGCCTGCAACAAATTACACCGACTGACAGCGCGAATTACGTTATGGATAAGGTTTTACTCATTCCTAAGGCAATGGAAGAGGAGCTTTTGCACTGATCGACAATTTCGAATATTATTCATATTAATGTCAATTTTTGAAGCCTGAAAATAATAATAATGGCAATATGAGATGATAAGATGTTTGATTTGAATTGAAATTGAAAGATTTTGTATTAAAATGTCTTATTGAGAATTTAGTTTAAATATATTTGTTGTTGGGTTAAACTCATTTGTGCTTGGGTTAAACTTATTTGTGCTTGGGTTAAACTTATTTGTGCTTGGGTTAAACTTATTTGTGCTTGGGTTAAACTTATTTGTGATTGGGCTAAAGTTATTTGCTCTTGGGTTAAACTTATTTGCTCTTAGGCTAAACTTATTTGTGCTTGGGTTAAAGTCATTTGCTCATGGGTTAAACTTATTTGCTCTTGGTTTAAATAAAACTGCGAATGCTATACCTACAAAATTTCCAACAAACTTTTGTTCTTCAAAAATAGATTTGTTGATAGATTTACACAAAATAAATCCAGCAGTGTCAACGACAATTACTAAAAAAAACTTAAGAATTAGCCAAAAACCAAATTCAAAGTGCTACAGTAGTGTAGCATACTGCTTCTAGTAGGCATAAACCATAAATTTTAGTTCTTGATTCAGGTTCTGCTTTCGTCTTCTTTTTTTACTCGCGAATACCCTTTAATTCCTCATCTATAGAACAGAGAATAGATTAAGAAATTCATGTTTCCTTTGATATACCTACAAAATTTACAAAAATTTCCTACAAACTTATGTTCTTCAAAAATAGATTTGTTGATAGATTTACGCAAAATAAATTCAGCAGTGTCAAGGACAATTATTAAAAAAAAACTTAAGAATTAGCCAAAAACCAAATTCAAAGTGCTACTGTAGTGTAGTGTACTACTTCTAGTAGGCATTAACCATAAATTTTAGTTGTTGTTTCAGGTTCTGCTTTCGTCTTCTTTTCTTACTCGAGAATACCCTTTAATTCCTCATCTATAGAACAGAGAATAGATTAAGAAATTCATGTTTCCTTTGATATACCTACAAAATTTCCAAAAATTTCCAACAAACTTTTGTTCTTCAAAAATAGATTTGTTGATAGATTTACACAAAATAAATTCAGCACTGTCAACGACAATTATTAAAGAAACTTTAGAATTAGCCAAAAACCGGTTAAATAACAACTTATGCGAAGAATCACAATTCGAATTGGAAATCTTTCCACCCAGACAGCATAAAACCAACTCGCGAGAAAATATAACGGATATTCACAGTGCTAGCTTCTCTAACCTCAGCCTCAACTTTGACAGTTCTGTAGAATATATGAGATTAGATTATCTAAAACTCAATGGCAAAGTTGGTGAGGCCGGCCAGGTTGAGGTTGAACTCGAGTACGTATTTTCTATTTTTCGTTGGCTTTTCAAAACTTATCTTCAAAGTAAACAGTTTGGCCAGATATAAAATATAAGTTGAAGGAAGGTTATTAAAGTTATATTCCACATTTTAATTTGCCACTAACTCCACTTTTTTACTTAATTACTTACATAATTTCACTATAGAATAAATGAAAGGTTCTCAAATAATCAATTAAGGGGTAATACTACTGTAACAGCCTAAAAAAACGATTTTGTTTTTCTAAAACTTTTTTTTTATGCAAGAAAGGGTAATAGAATAATAATATTCAAGGAAGTTGTTAGGCATATATTTAAGTATATAAAAAAAGTTATTTAAAAAAATTATTAATAATTGGCGACACCAGAGCCATTCTCGCGAGGATTATCGAATTTAAAACGCTCTGCCGTAACCCCCGCAAGATACAAAGCAACTTGCCGGTTAGCAGGCGAACATCACAGTCTTCTTGCCTTGTCTTACTGCTGGAGTTTTTCATATTGCTACGCGCCACAAAGTGATACAAGCGACATCTATTGGAAATCGAAACAACTTAAGGTTAGTGACATCCTAGTAAACTGGGTTTGGAGAATGGAATATTCAGGAAGGTTCTAGGATAATTCGTAGAGTATAAATACGGCGCTACTGACATCCAGGAGGCGAGTCTAATTTCAGACAGTGAAGTGAACGGATAGTGATAATTAGAAATACAGTACTAGCGATAAATAAAGAATTGATTTGATTGTTTGTGAATTTGTGAAAGTAAACAGTAAAGTTAAATAAAGCAAGAACTTGTTAATTATATCTGAAATATTGTGTTTTAAATAACGAACTAAGACCACGCTCGTACCAGTATAAACTTCTCTGACTTTTCTTTATAAATGTATATACATTTCCATACAAAATTACGTCAAAGCACATTTGTCAAAATTGAATGAGAATAGCTTGTATTTCTGTACCGTGGAGCAGCCCCATGATACAGACATTACAAGTAAAAATTTTGACACATGTGGTGTGACGTAATTTTGTATGGAAATATATATACATTTATATAGAAAAGTCAGAGACTGGAGAGAGACTATTGTTTCTCTTTACCGTGCTTTCCTATACATTACTCGTCATTTTGTCTCCTAATGGTGGAACGTGATTCATAATGAGAATAACTTGTAACTTGTATTCTCTGTACCGGAGGCTGCTTTATTTGCACTAGAATTGCTCTTCGATAGCAGACGCGGGGATTACACGAAACAGTAGAACTGACTCATATTTTCCCCTTCTAACAAGTAATTTGACTAGTAAGTACTTAGTAGATTTCTGGCCAGTACTGACTAGTTAGTAAATTGTTAAATGGCGGAAATTTGTGTTCATATTTGTAATTTTCCCTCTTTTGAGTGGGAAATAACTAAAATTATATATTGTAATCTTTATTTTGAAGACAATAATGGCGGAATAACAAGGAAATCATTAGAAATGCATACAGATGAGGAATGTCTGCATCGCTTGAGATTCTATATTGAACTAACTAAAATAATTAGTTGATCGAACGCAAAGCATTTTTAGTCAGTATTATTGACAGACAAAGTAAGAACTGTCCGTTAGTTCTATTGACTCGTGTAATCGTCGCGATAGCGAAGCAACACTTGAAGAACTGTCAAATTTAGCCATAGCCAGAAAAAGCTGCTACGCGATTTTGGACAGCCAAAAGCTGCTTTTATAATTTGCAATCACTTTATGTGTAAACTGAATTTGAAATGTGAACTGTCATTTTCAGTTCATTCTATGTCATGCAAGGGCTGCTGAATAAAAACACGAAAAAATCAAAAGAAAAGTTCATTTCATTTGGTCGTATATTTTGACATTCAAATACTACAAAAGATCAGAATCACCCTCCAGGGCGATAGGAATGCACCGCGATACAAGGTATTCTCATTACGAACCACGTTCCGCCATTTGTGTCCAAATTGTATAGGAAAGTACGGTACAGAGAACATAATATTCTCTCTACTCTCTCTGTCCTTTCAATAGAAATGTATATACGTTATAGGACGAAAAAGTCACAGCTCTAGTGTCAAAATTGTGTTTACTTTTTTATTCGTTTGTGTTCACTTTCATTAGGATCGTTCAGTTTGAAAAAGATTACTTGGATTTTTGGAAAATTTTTAGGTATAAAAGAGGAAACTTGAATTTAACTGTGCTAAAAAATGGTGTGAGCTATACTGTAGAAATTGAAGACACTACATAGAAGTGTTTTCATTTCTTCCATATTAGCCTCCTCCACAACATATTAGCCGCACAACAAATAAATTCATAAAATTCAGAAATGTTGGAATTCTGATTAATTATATTCTATACAAAGTACTCAAAAATACCATTCAATAGTTGTTGAACGATCAGTTGTCAAGTTTTGTAAAACTCAGTCTCAATCATAGTCAGATGAGTAGTTACGCTATGGCGTTTCTGGCCCACTTTTTTAATCCTCCAGGATTTCACCACAGATAGCGCCAACGTCGCTAGGTGGTTTGATCCGTACTAAATGTAGGTTTGTGTCTTGGCTGTATTGGTTTGTGGCTTGGATACACCATTGCGCCTTGGATGCAACACTGTGTCTTGGGTGCAACATTGAGTCTAGGATGTTGGGGATACGAGATCACTTTGGGGATACGAGATCACTTTCAGCACTCTCCAGCATAGGGAAATAGCATAGGATGTCCATTTTGTTGCTGGAGTTCGCTTATTTTTCATCTCGAATTTTGGGGATACGAGATCAATTTCAGCACCCTCCAGCACCGGGAAATAGCATAGAATTTCGCTTTTGTTCCTGGAGTTCGCTTATCTTTCATCTCGAACTCGTAGCCTCTAAGTTGACATTAAGTTTTTCATCTCGAGTTTTGGGGATATGACAACAATTTGGGGATACGAGATCACTCTTAGCACTCTCCAGCATAGCAAAATAGCATAGGTCTATGATTTTGTTTCTGGAGCTCGCTTATTTTTCATCTCAGAGACCGTAGCTATAAATATTTGTGAAGTGGTGGGAATCTTTATTGGTGGAGGTTGCTGGTTAAGTTTGATCTGGTCTTGGAGGCTACAATTTGACCTTGAGGTGCCCCCTCCTGTGTCTGGGTACTGGGGGTTGGCTGAGAGCTTTAGTGGCAATATCTAATACTATGACTAGGACTGCCTGAGGTGTCTTGGACTGGGCTATGTTACCTGTACCAAAGGCTTGGGTAGAATGTGTATTAAGTAATGATGTGAAATACCCTAACCGAATTTATATCGGGGCTGTATACTTGTCAGCTTGAGTTTGGTTTTAGCTATTTACTTTAGTATGAGTGCCCGTGGTATGTTGGGCTAGGCTACTTGGTGGCTGAGGAAACGTTATCTAAGGCGTGGGTGGATGTGTGCAGCTGTGTATTTATGTAGATAATAAATGTAAAATTCCCTTAGAAAATTAGTGTAATAAGTATTAATACTAATTCATATTTTTGTTCATGTCAATAGTATTAGTACTAGGGGTAAAATTTTCATCAAAAATCCTGAACTGTCTATACCTAGGAAGCTCTTGTGATGCTCCTTGATGTTCTTCCCAAAGTCTCAGCGTTATGAAGGGCAGCTTCTGAACTATTAAATAAATAAGTAGCACATCCCATTTTGCTATGTCTACTTGTAGGCTCCTTAGTTGTTGTAAGCATTCCTCTGTAGTGTCGATTAAGGCTTTTAAACCAGCTGTAGTCTCTGTGTTTAATTTCGACTGACTTGTCAGTATCTTTAGTTGATGATTGACGAATATCTTTTTGTTTTCGTACCTTGCCTTTAATTTGTTCCAGGCAGGTAGGTAGTCCTCATTTGTTATAGGTGTATGCCGTAGTAGTTTTTCCGCTTCTCCTATTAAAGAACCTTTCAAATAATACAGCTTTTGAACGTCTTTCAAACTTGTATTATTGTGTACTACAGCGAAGTAAAGATCATGAAAAGGAGCGCCATCCATCATATTCACCATTATATTTTGGTAATGTGATCTTAGGAAGAATGTTTTGTTGTTGTTCCACACGTGTTTGTTGTGTTAACAAAAGTGCTCTGTTGTTGAATTAATTGCATCATATAATGTACCTATATAATTGCAATAAGTTGTCTCTAATATACTAAAGGTATCATATTTCAGCGTGCTTTCTGGTGGGGTTGCGAGGATAAATTCGTTGATCAATTGGTCAATTTGCTCATACTCGAGCCATGTTCTCCTTATCTCTGAGAGCTTTGCTTCGTAGAAACCCTTTCATCGGGTCTCTAATATTGCTTGTTTGCCATTCTCGATGGATTTAATCAGGCGATTTCTTATTGCCCGTTCCTTATTTAACAACCCCTTTACGTCTGTCATTATTGATTGAAATAAAGTTCGAGTAAAGAAATGAAAACAGAGAAAAATTAATCTTATTTTACTACGCCATCTCTGTGTGAACCAATGAACTAATTAATTGAAATTTCTTGCCTATAAACGTAGTCTACAAAATTATGACGTTCTCGCGTATAAACGTAGCTCAATAATTAAGTGAGTAGAGCGACTCCTGGATGGAACCACCAAAATGTTTTATCACAGCTGACTGCCAATTCCAATAATTGACGTCTACACACAACTGCGTTCGCAAAACACAATTTAATGAAACTTGTCACTTCCAATAATTTACTTTCAAACAAACTATGATTACAAACGAGAATATGCTGTATGCTGGAATAAATATTCTGGTGGAGTGTAGCGGTTAAATAAAAAGAAATTTGTCACTCTATTATTCACTCAATTATTTATTGCAAACGAATAATACTATTGACTAAACAAATATTAATCCTATGAAGAAATTAATCACTAGAACAAATTCTATTAATATGCTAAATTTACTTCCCTCAACTTACACGTAAAAGCTAGAAACTTCACTTGCAATTCACTAATTCACTGTGTTGTTATACGTATTTAATAACTAGAGGAAATTTAAATGTACAAAAAGAAACTATATTTTACTAGAATTTATCCCTTTTCTTTCAATAATGACAAAATAGAGCTTTATGTTACGTTACAATTCATATATATATATATATATAAGGTAAAAACAATTTTCCTTTCTGTTTCTTAACTAATATGTTCACTAATGGCTGAAAGTAAATAATAATTAGAACTCAAGGTAGATCTAGTTTCCAATTATTATGTTGTGTAAAAATGACCTAATGGCATATTTTTTACACGATGAATAATTGTTAGAAATTTCGATTTACTTGAGTGAATTAGTTAACTGGCTGAAAGGAAGAAATTAAGAATAAAAAAATTCAATCGTTCTTGTTAAATTCATACATGTGTGTATGACCAACACCTGGCATGCGAACACAATGAAATTTAACTAAAATTGAAAATAAATAATTAATTCACAAAGTTACCTTGAATTTAATTTCAATTTGATGCTATAAAAATTTTTAACCAATAAATTCACTTGAAACTTTGTTGCTGTTGCGAATTGCCTTTGAAAACTTTACTGCTTCTCTTGTTGAATGATATGTTAAAGTTGCTGAAATTTCTATTTCCCTTTGATGACACTTAATGATATAAAACTTTCAAATTGTGGGAGGAATGCTATTGTATGTGCTCGCACTTTGACAATGTTGAAAATAAGAAGACAGAATGAAGAATGAACCCCCTTTTTATAGAAAATTTTGTTCCGATTTCATATCCATAAAAATTAATTATACAATTTTTGAGCTTAATTTGACTACAATGTGTGAATTTATTGTAGTCATTTGATGCCAAATTACAAATTGCATTTTTTGACATCTTTCCCATAGAAATTGGTTTTAATTTCACGTAATTATGATAAGTTTTCCGAATCTGTGCCATAACTTATCGATACGCCATCTTTTAGTTCAATTTACTAAATTCCTCTCAGAATTCATTTTCGTTCATCTTTGTTCGTGTCCCTTTCACACCTTTGTGTCTCTTTCGCACTCATTGTTGTAAACGTACATTCATAAAATCGCTAATTACCCGTAACTCGTGAAAAATATCGCGACGCGGACGCCCCCATCGGATTCGTCGTCTCGTTTTACCCCGGGATGACATTTTGAACGTCGCGAAAGTATAAAGTACACGTCGGTGTTTATATGCGAAATGTCAGTCGCGCGCGAGTTACCTTTTGTTAATTTTTACGTAAAAAAATAGTGTTTTGTGTGGTGAACCAGTATTCAGCGAGGGAATAATCCATTTACTACAGGTTGGTATATAATTTTCTTTCTTTTATGTATACTTTCATGTGAAAATCCCAACATTTTCAAATACCGTGTTTACCTGTCAAGGTGAGTTTATGTTTACAAAAGTCTCATCTCAGGTATTCACGAATGCATTGAAAATTGGTTAATTATGTGCCCGTACGTGGGTACTTAAGATACCTCTTTTTTTTGTTTATTTCAGGTCATCGTGGGACCCTTAGCATCTGTGTCTTCCCAGATGCTGGTAAGCCTTTTAATTTTATTTAATCAAAACTTTTCTTTTAATTTTAGGGTGGTCGAACACTGTGGATATGTATGTATGTAACACTCAGATGAATTAATGTAATGTGGGGGATTGAATCGATGTATGTTATGCACTAGATTGGTGGTATATGTCCTTATTTGATTGGAGCAAAATAGTTTCCCGATTACCTTACAAAGATTTAAATATAGTTGAAATTCATAAAAATGTTGAATCGATGTCAAGAACATGTTAATACTTGTTTTGAGCACGAGCAGTGGAAATCGTGATCATTGCAGCATGTTATGAAATTCAATATCTAAAAATAGGCCACATGAAGGTTATTGGGGTGGTAAAAAACAAAAATATGAAAGCATTAGGTTGAGAGTGGGTTCAGTTTAAGGCTTTCGTGAAAGAAGGCGGTAGTAGATATTAATGCAAAATGATAGGAGGCATCAGTCAATTTTGATGAGCCTCAGCGATAGGTCAAAAAAAAATTCAACCGCGCTAATAAGTGAAAGTTTTTTTTAGTAAAAAGAGTGGTACAAAACGGCATATGGAGAGCTGTATTGGACAGAATAAATCGCCGAGAGTGTTATTGAAAGCCGCCAGTCGAGGTGGAGGAATTACTCAGCGTGCAAAAAAAAATGATTTTGTAAAGTGGGAGGAAATAAGATCAGTATTCACAAACAGAATTAGAGCTGGAATTATTGTAAATATAAACCATACAGATCCTAAGCTATTTATGCGGGATGCTGGTGATTTATTTATACGCCGTATTAAGAATATTTTAAAACGCCATCTCTATATTAAAGTTAATACAAACTTGTGTGCTGATTTTGCTAAGGATATCGGTGACAATGAAGTTATAAAAGATATTAAATATTTACAAGCAAGAACTGCTCCAATCAATGTAGACGATAATTTAAATGAGTGGTATAAAGTTAATATTTTGGATTCAATACTCACTCAGCTGGATGAGTTTCGAGAAAAAGATAGCGGCTGGACATTGGACTCCATCATACATTTTGCAGTACATATCAACAAATTTGAACAGCACCGAGGATCTTGGTACATACCTCTACTGAAGGAGATAACTTTAAAGCAAGCTTGCATTAATGTAAAAAATATTGCATGCTTCACTTGGGCCGTGACATCAGCACTATGCCCTGGAAATATTAACTCCTCCAGGACATCATCATATCCACATTATTCGACTGTGCTAAATTTAACTGGAATAATGCTTCCTATGACGCTTGAACAGATTAAACAATTTGAAGAATAGAACGATATATCAATAAACGTGTTCATCCTAAAGAAAGAGTGTTCCTTCACCACTGTTCTAGTTAGACCAACGAAAGACAAGATGAAGCGACATGTGAATCTCTTAATGATACACAATAATTATGAGCAGGATGATGATGATGATGATGATGATGATGATGATGATGATGATGATGATGATGATGATGATGATGATGATGATGATGATGATGATGATGATGATGATGATGATGATGATGATGATGATGATGATGATGATGATGATGATGATGATGATGATGATGATGATGATGATGATGATGATGATGATGATGATGATGATGATGATGATGATGATGATGATGATGATGATGATGATGATGATGATGATGATGATGATGATGATGATGATGATGATGATGATGATGATGATGATGATGATGATGATGATGATGATGATGATGATGATGATGATGATGATGATGATGATGATGATGATGATGATGATGATGATGATGATGATGATGATGATGATGATGATGATGATGATGATGATGATGATGATGATGATGATGATGATGATGATGATGATGATGATGATGATGATGATGATGATGATGATGATGATGATGATGATGATGATGATGATGATGATGATGATGATGATGATGATGATGATGATGATGATGATGATGATGATGATGATGATGATGATGATGATGATGATGATGATGATGATGATGATGATGATGATGATGATGATGATGATGATGATGATGATGATGATGATGATGATGATGATGATGATGATGATGATGATGATGATGATGATGATGATGATGATGATGATGATGATGATGATGATGATGATGATGATGATGATGATGATGATGATGATGATGATGATGATGATGATGATGATGATGATGATGATGATGATGATGATGATGATGATGATGATGATGATGATGATGATGATGATGATGATGATGATGATGATGATGATGATGATGATGATGATGATGATGATGATGATGATGATGATGATGATGATGATGATGATGATGATGATGATGATGATGATGATGATGATGATGATGATGATGATGATGATGATGATGATGATGATGATGATGATGATGATGATGATGATGATGATGATGATGATGATGATGATGATGATGATGATGATGATGATGATGATGATGATGATGATGATGATGATGATGATGATGATGATGATGATGATGATGATGATGATGATGATGATGATGATGATGATGATGATGATGATGATGATGATGATGATGATGATGATGATGATGATGATGATGATGATGATGATGATGATGATGATGATGATGATGATGATGATGATGATGATGATGATGATGATGATGATGATGATGATGATGATGATGATGATGATGATGATGATGATGATGATGATGATGATGATGATGATGATGATGATGATGATGATGATGATGATGATGATGATGATGATGATGATGATGATGATGATGATGATGATGATGATGATGATGATGATTATGATGAAAGTAATAACAGGTTTCATTTCTTCTGGATTAAAAATCTTTCACGGCTTGCATGGAAACAAACTTCAAAACATAAGGCTAGATTGTATATATGCGATAGATGTTTGTTCCATTTTTATTCTGCTAAAGAATTAGCATCACATATTTCTGAATGTGAGAAAGAAAAAATTAATATTGCATTAAGGAAGCCCAACCATAGAATTAAATGTTAACAGCACAACGGATACTCTACCATTGGGAAACATTACTTAATTCCATCAGAGTAACAGGGGGTAGCCGCAGAAAACATATGATCTAAGTCTAGTGTATTGTAAATAAAAAATGTATTACGTATAGTTATAATTCCATTTACTGAAGTAATTTGTTTTAATTGTATTATAGTCCAAGTCTTAAGCCTAAGATATACATTATTGGAAAATAAAGAATATGTTAGAGTTATAGATATATTGAAATCAGGAAGCCCAACAATAGAATGATACACTAAGATTTAAATGCTAATATTTTTTTTTAATTTAGATTAAATCAATAATGATATTTTATATGTGTTATTCTTTTTATTCAATTTCCCTGCTAAGTCCAAAACTCCTGAAGGTATTCTTTAATAATATTTGCCTACTACAGAATGCTAGGTTGAGCGTGAGTGTGAGAAAATACGTTGACATGTGGGCTTGATCTTGACCTCTGTCATCACCTTTGAACCCAGAAGGGCATTTTGTCCTTGACCTTGTTCCGGAAGTGTGTGTCTTGGAGGCGATAACCTTACTTTCCTCTAATCAACTACGCCGCAGGGGATTCTGTACAACTTTTCAAAACAAATCTGATAACAGAAAAACAGCCTTCCGAACAGCTCTGATAACATCTTAACAGCTTTTCAAACAGCTCTGAAGACAGTTTAACAGCTTTTACACAAATCTGATAACAGCTTAACAGCTTCACAAACAACTCTGATAAGAGCTTAACAGCTTTTAAACAGCTCTGATATCAGCTAAACAGCTTTTCAAACAGGTCTGATAACAGCTAAACAGCTTTTCAAACAGCTGTGGTAACAGCTTAAGAGCTTTTGAAACAGCTCTGATAACAGCTTAACAGCTTTTCCAACAGCTCTGTTAACAGCTCAACAGCTTTTAAACAGTTCTGATAACAGCTTAACAGCTTTTCAAACAGGTCTGATAACAGCTTAAAAGCTTTTGAAATAGCTCTGATAACAGCTTAACAGCTTTTCAAACGGGTCTGATGACAGCTTAACAACCTTTCAAACAGGTCCGATAACAGCTTAACAGCAAGAAAAATTAGGGCAACCACACCAATATTACGAAGATAAAATTACCATATTCTTGTCGAAGCTGAATCATGGTCAAATTGTAGCCTCCAAGATTCGACACTGTTGGTTTCAAAAGGTTACCCAAGAGCAGACACTTTCGGTTTCAAAGGTTAAGGTGACGTTAGAGGTCAAGGACAAATTGCTGCCTCCAAGACCACGTGTCAAATACATATAAATAATAGTTTCATAACTTGTTTTTCATTTGATGTTTTGCTCTTTACCTACACACACCGCCGTTGGCAAGCTAATTACGTAATAATTTCAACATGAGTTCTAAGGATACTACAAACCTTCTAAAGCCTACGGACGAAAGTCGTAAAGAATATTCATATAAGGCTCAGTCTACATCTATGAAATCGATGCTTTCTAGAAATAAAGAAGAAAGTTTTTCATCCAAAAACGAGTCGACTGTCCCCTACCAACAGCTCGAAAAATCAGGATATTCCAACAAAGATCGCAAAAAATAAAGACGGAGAGATCTTATTTATGAAGACGGTGCACAAGGAATTTTCTACAGCCATCTTGGTCTAAAGGCATAAGGATCAGTCTATATCTTTGAAATATTGGTTTTCCTGAACTAAAGAAAAAAAGATTATCGATTTAAACTATAATGTAATTAAAACAAATTATTTCAATAAATGGCATTATAACCATAATACAATTTTTATTTACAATGAATATTTTAGACTATGCTTAATATATTTTCTCCGGCACATGTCGCTTCAGAGTGATAATTGAAGCAAGAATGATTATTGCTCACATCAGTTGTCGCTTTCAAGCAAATTTTGTTGTTTGCAGATTAAGTGAACCTACTTTCCTTATGTAATCCATAGGTATCACTTTTGATCTATATCATGCGTATCCCCAAAGTGATCTCGTATCCTCAAGACTCGAGAAGAAAAATAAACGAGCTCCAGAAACAAAATCGGAAACTTATGCTACTTGCCTATGCTGGATAGTGCTAAAAGTGATCTCGTATCCCCAAGACTCGAGATGAAAAATAAGCGAGCTCCAGAAACAAAATCAAAGACCTATGCTATTTCCCTTTGCTAGAGAGTGCTGAAAGTACTCTCATATCCCCAAAGTGATCTCGTATCCCCAAGTCCGAGATGAACAACATATGTAGTACCGGCTAATGCTGCTAGGGAACCTTACTCAAGAAATGGAGTTTACACTCGAAAGATTAATAATAATAATAATTATAATGCTAAGAAAACATCAAACCAAGCTGATGTCATGTTGAGCAATTCGAATGATGTTGATATCTACAACTTCCCCGCTAATAAAACTTATTTAAGTGCAGCACCTGTCAACAGCAAGAGCCAGGATGACGTCACATGTGATATCTACAACTTCCTCGCTAATAAAAGCAAACAGCAAAGCCAAGGCAGTTGGTAGTACCGACTAATGCCAATAGGGAACCTTACCCAAGAAATGGTGTTTGCACTCGAATCCTGTAAAAGCATAGGCGCATGCTGATATCTACAACTTCTACAACTTCTCCGCTAATAAAAGAAAAACAGCAAAAGCAAGGCATGTTAGTAGTACCGGCTAATGTCGCTAGGGAACTTTACTCAAGAAATGGCGTTTGTACTCGAATCCTGTAAAAGCTTTGTAACCAGGAACCCCCACTGACATCTCCTAGAATCTGTTCATGGTGATGTTATGTTGTGAAATTCGATTGATGCTGATATCTACAACTTCCTTGCTAAGAAAACTTATTTAGGTGCAGCACTTGAAAACAGCAAAACCAGGATGACGTCATGCTGATATCTAGCACTTCTCCACTCTAATAACCTTCATGTGGTCTATTTTTAGATATTGAATTTCATAACATGCTGCAATGATCACGATTTCCACTGCTCGTGCTCAAAACAAGTATTAACATGTTCTTGACATCGATTCAACATTTTTATGAATTTCAACTATATTTAAATCTTGGTAAGGTAGTCGTGAAACTATTTTGCTTCAATCAAATAAGGACATATACCACCAATCTAGTGCATAACATACATCGATTCAATCCCCATATCACCCATGAAAGTTATTCTTTTACACTACACAACATTACATTAATTCATCTCAGTGTTACATACATACATATCCACCGCTAGGAAGTATATGACCAAGTCCCGAGTGAGATGTTCACTAAAGCTTCCTAATGTGTTAGGGCAAGACAGATGATAAGAAATATCATGGGATTTTGCTGCCGAACTCTCATAGCCTAGCACAGACATTTGCTCTGGATCGCTTTTTGGATGTGAAATACAGAGAAAAAAGTTTATAACTTCAGATATAAAAATAGATAATGAATTTGATGTGGATAAATATTGTGTGAAAAATTGATTTGGTATATATTATTTACAGTTGTTGTTGTTTTGCAGTAAAGAAATTGGAAATCGTATATTTTCAACTTTCACTACTCATTTACAGCATATTCCACATATTACTCACAGCTCTCAAATACTCATCTAAGGCAACATATTATACTATATTAATATAATAACTCAACCTTCTTTCATTAAAACTTTTAATTTAATCAATTCCCAACCTACTTTCATTGTAAGATTTAAAGATGAATAAATAATGCTTCCATATCCTACTAGAATTATATCATTCCAAATACCCACTCTCAACATCGAGGTCTTCACTATTGAACTTGAAGCATTATCAAATTTTTTCCGACCTTCCTGATACTCGTACAACACCATTTCGAGGAGATAAATACCAAATACCATCCATCAAAACTTTTAACTTAATACATAACTTAACGTACCTACTCTAAGCCCCCTACTACGATCTTCACTATGGACTTGGATAATTATCAATTATTTCTTCCTTCATACTCCACCATTCAGCGATACTTTAGAGGAGACTAATATCAAGCGAGACTAGGATTTTACTGCTCACCACAAGATGAAATTATGTACATGAAATCAACACGTTCTTATCTAGTCACCGAGTCAACTGAAAGAAAACATTCTTCCTGGAGGCTAAAAGTATAAACCTTAAGATTTAAAGGTAAACATATAACACTCTCCTCTTCCACGCTCTTCACTGAAGCTTTCATAGCCTACTAGATTAATATTATGTCAAAAACCATCCATCAAAACTTTCAATTTAATCCACAACTTACAGCACCCGCTCTCAACCTCCACCACGGTCTTCACTATGGGCTTGAAGAATTATCAGTTTTTCCTCCTTCATACAACACCATTTGGATGATTAACAGATAAATATGAAGCGACCTTGCTGATAAGGTTTTTATTCCTTACTCACAGCTCCCAAACAACTTCCATTACTCATCTAAGGCAAGATATCATACTAC
The DNA here is from genome assembly GCA_963930735.1 of Dioctria linearis. Classification (NCBI taxonomy): domain Eukaryota; kingdom Metazoa; phylum Arthropoda; class Insecta; order Diptera; family Asilidae; genus Dioctria; species Dioctria linearis. Next base: position 220,284,600 of record OZ005742.1, read on the forward strand.
ATTAATATCATAACACCACCTTCATTCATCAAAACATTTAATTAAACCTACTCTCAACCTAATGGTAAGAAAATAATGTGATCACCCCTATAGTATGAAGATAAAATTATCATATTCTGATCAGCTTCATGTGAACTATGATATCGGGGTCAATCAAATCTCATAACAGCGTGACTGATTGAGAAATTTTATTGAAAATAAAAAACAATTCGTCATAAAATGTAAGACTTTTCAATACAAACTCCTAGATACAAAAACACATTAATCGCTCAATTTGTCTGCTTTACTCGGACGTATTTGTTTACTCAAGATATCAAATTACCAGCCGCCTGGCCACCTTTTCTAATGCTTTAATTTCGATTACTTCTAATGATTTCATGTGTCGTACCATCCCAAGCAGCCGTCATTTATTTTTATACATCGATTATCATAACATGATTATATAAAAGACACCTACAGACCACAACTGACGTTATAGTTGTTGTTTTTTTCAGCAAAAGAAATTTTCAATTATAACTTCCACTACTCATCCAAGACATCATATCCTACATATTAATATCAGTTGTTGTTTTCAGCTAAAGTAATTGGTAATCTTACATTAAAAAAACATAAATCGCTCAATTTGTTTACTTTGCTCGGCTGCTGTGCGAATTTGTTTACATTATTCGAGCGCGAATTTGTTTACTTTACTAGACTGTGCTAATTTGTTTATGCAAGGAATCAAATTAGAAGCATTCCACCTGAAGAGCAAAATTAGGCATTTACTAATTTCCATTACTTATCTAAGTGAACATATCTACCAACATTCGCTCCAATCAGCTTTGCCTGATCTATTTTTAGATATATCATAACATGGCGCAATGTTTATAAAAGACACCTACAGATTAAGCTCATCAAATCTTTAATCCACAACTTCGATTACAGTTGTTGTTGTTTTTGTTTTTCAGCTACTAATATTAATTACACCTGAGAAGGTAAGATCGCTCATATCTCGCGTAGAGGATTTCTGATGAAAATTTTACCCCTAGTACTAATACTATTGACATGAACAAAAATATGAATTAGTATTAATACTTATTACACTAATTTTCTAAGGGAATTTCACATTTATTATATACATAAATACACAGCTGCACACATCCACCCACGCCTTAGATAACGTTTCCTCAGTCACCAAGTAGCCCAGCCCAACATACCACAGGCACTCATACTAAAGTAAATAGCTAAAACCAAACTCAAGGTGACAAGTATACAGCCCCGATATAAATTCGGTTAGGGTATTTCACATCATTACTTAATACACATTCTACCCAAGCCTTTGGTACAGGTAACATAGCCCAGTCCAAGACACCTCAGGCAGTCCTAGTCATAGAATTAGATATTGCTACTAAAGCTCTCAGCCAACCCCCAGTACCCAGACACAGGAGGGGGCACCTCAAGGTCAAATTGTAGCCTCCAAGACCAGATCAAACTTAACCAGCAACCTCCACCAATAAAGATTCCCACCACTTCACAGATATTTACAGCTACGATCTCTGAAATGAAAAATAAGCGAGCTCCAGAAAGAAAATCATAGACCTATGCTATTTTCCTATGCTGGAGAGTGCTAAGAGTGATCTCGTATCCCCAAATTGATCTCGTATCCCCAAAACTCGAGATGAAAAACTTAATGTCAACTTAGAGGCTACGAGTCCGAGATGAAAAATAAGCGAACTCCAGCAACAAAAACGAAATCCTATGCTATTTCCTTATGCTGGAGGGTGCTGAAAGTGATCTCGTATCCCCAAAGTGATCTCGTATCCCCAAAATTCGAGATGAAAAATAAGCGAACTCCAGCAACAAAATGGACATCCTATGCTATTTCCTTATGCTGGAGGGTGCTGAAAGTGATCTCGTATCCCCAAAGTGATCTCGTATCCCCAAAGTGATCTCGTATCCCCAAAGTGATCTCGTATCCCCAAAACTCGAGATGAAAAACTTAATGTCAACTTAGAGGCTACGAGTCCGAGATGAAAAATAAGCGAACTCCAGAAAAAAATTGAAAACCTACACTATTTCCCTATGCTGAAGAGTGCTGAAAGTGATCTCGTATCCCCAAAATGATCTCGTATCCCCAAAATTCGAGATGAAAAATAAGCGAACTCCAGCAACAAAATCGAAATCCTATGCTATTTCCCTATGCTGGAGAGTGCTGAAAGTGATCTCGTATCCCCAAAGTGATCTGGTATCCCCAACCTCCAAGACTCAATGGTGCACCCAAGACACAGTGGTGCCTCCAAGGCGCAAAACAATACAGCCGAGACACAAACCTACATTTAGTACGGGCTCAAACCGCCTAGAGATGGTGGCGCCATCTGTGGTGAAATCCTGGTGGCTTAAAAAAGTGGGCCAGAAACGCCATAGCGTAACTACTCAGATGGTTCAGTTGACAACTGCCTGACATACAGAAAAATTGTTAGTTTAGCAACACACCCAATAATTTAATTCTCATTACGTTATTGCTTATATCAGAAACTGTAACTTAATTGAACACATACACAATTAAGTGTGAACGTTGCCAACTTTTATCGTTCTTTCTAGATGTGTATAATCTCGGCATTTTAGGTTATAAATTAACTCTTCATCTCGCACCAAACTAATAAAATTTTCTTGGGAAAACACTTCCAATTTCATTAAAACGAGTCAGCTGCTGTAACCCGGGGAAGGGAGGTTTGTATGGAAGCCATACCATTTCGTGTAACACTCGGGTAAACAACAGAAACCATGTTACCAAATGTTAAAGTTGTGCTGGAGTAAAACAAGAGCAACCCCAAGCCAGGGCACTCACGCGGGAGATTATAGGCAGTTTTTACGGGTGAGAAGTATTCGAGGATAGGCAAAATTCTGTCCTACCAAGTTTCGATCGGGAGTACGGGCAGTTTGCCACTTAGAATATATAGCAAACGGAAATGGTTGAATCGTGTAAAATTCGTGAACATGAGCGTAATTTGTCAAGAGCAGGAGACTATACATAGGAGTAAGTGAGATGCTGGATAGAGAAATTGTCAAAGCTGTAGGTTAATTGTCAAATGTGCTTGTGTTTTGTGAGCAGATTTGGTCAACTTAAAATTCTTTTTTGAAATTGCGAAATTTCTGAAAGTTTTGATCGGAGGGCTGCACAGATGCTTAAGCCTAGTATCGAGTTCTAGTAAAATGTGACATTTCCATACAAATTTTAGCGCTAGTAAAATCACAAGCAAAAATTTTGCTAATCAGTTTACTAGTGAATTTGTTGTAGAATTTAATGTCTCTTGACAATTTTCAAATTGTTTTTGTTAAATGTTATTGATGGATTGATAATTTTCAAATTGTTGTTTGTTAATTGTTATTGATGGAATAACAATTTTCAGATTAATTAAGTCAAATTTTTATTGTTAATAATAAAAACAAAACGTTTATCTAAACTTTATAAATAATTTCAAGTATTTCAGATAAAATTTTTAAGCAGCTGTCAGTTTGTTTTCTCCAAATTACATTGTATTCTACGCTGCGTTCACTGTGTTTCAGCCTTCAGAATCAGCAATAGAACTGCAGTTAATCCATTGTCATCTTCCTAAATTGCTTGAAATTTATAGGCGTAAATTGTTTTTTATTTTGATATTATTTTGAATCTTCAATATCACCAATTTTTTCGAACGGATGGTAACGGATGGTAACGGATGCTGGTAACCCGAATTTTGTGAAGGTATATATGTACCCACCAATAAGGTGCAATGGCTGCTTGTTGCTATTTAAAAGAAGAAGAAGAATATTTGTTATCAAATTGTATGGCCGTGTGAAGTGCAAAGTTTGTGATTTTAAAAGTGAAATATCTCGGAAAGTGTAAGTTTCCGTGAAAAATAATTGTGATTATTGTGATTTGCGGGCGCATTGTAAGTTATTAGCAAAGTTTGAAGAAAATCGGTTACAGTGGTCGAATCCTGACTTAGCCAAAAAAAATCTATTTAAAAAGTGTCTTTTCGAATCATAAGGATACCTCGAAATGTATATTAATTTATTAATTAGTAATTAAAATTTTTGAAAGAGAAAGAAACATATTTTCGTAGAATACACCCAAAAATTCTGAATTTCAAGATATTACACTGCTAGTCACTTCCAATTATAAAAAATTTCTAAAAAATTTGCGCGCCGAAATTTCGGAATTGATCAGAAAGGCCAAAAAAGAAAAATTTGCAAGGGTTATTTTTTTTAATTTAAGTTTGAAAAGAAAGTAACATTTTTTGTTGATTACATGAAAAATTTAGTTTTTGTTGTGTTTTTTTTTATAATAAAAAAATTACATTCTCCTCTTTTGTCAATAGGTAGAAGAAAAAAATGCATATCTGTACTTAAATAAATTATAAATGAGCTTACTGCAGGAGAGCCTTTAGATCGATCATCCTCTTCTTTAATTGGAAATGGAGCATGAAGTCGTTTGTATCTCCGTCTTCGTCAGCTTCACGTGAGGCTTCAGTGTGCAATTTATTCTCGAGCTCTCAGACTTCTTCTTCGATTATTCTCCGGATTCCTTCTTCCATTAGCTATTCTTCGTTATGTGTTTTTTTTAAAGATTCGCTGTTTGGCTTTCTTTCAGGTGCCAGATAACTTTTGTTTGATGTTTTTTTTTAAATTTTCTTTTGGGTGCTTTCTAGGCTCCAGGCTGGGGTTTTTCAATGGAGGGGGAAGGACCTAATGTCTTCTTAACTATCCCACCGCTGCCACCAGTTGTTCTGTTACGACTTTGACTTCTGGGTCGTAACAAAGACCGCGATGTACTTTGCTCGTGAGGAGAAGTTCGCTAGCCTCGCGATAAAGTATAATTCAGTAACACTTAGGATTGTTTTGGCTAGCAGCGCCTTACCTCTGTTGGGGGTCACTGTCTAGCTAGTTGGTTTATAGAAAAACAATCGCACTTTATGTAGAAAACTTTTGATGTATTGCAGTTATTTTTTAAACGGTTTGTATTACAGGAAGTTTTTCAAATGATTCCTTTGTGGAATATATTCCTTACTTTTAATCCTAGCCGCTACCACTTATTTTTCACTTTCTTCTAGTAACGGTGTACTAGTTAGATGAAAACTGACTGCCTTTTTGGGCTTAGAACGCACCTCTTTCATATTTTGGGCTGGTAGTTAAAAAACGTAACAACACCAAGGTTGCCAGATTTAGCAAACTTACTCAAGGGTCTGCTTCATCATAATAATAAAAGTACCTTTTTCTAGAGTTGTGACAACTTTTGAAAATTTAATTGTGCCGCGACTCATGAGGTAAGTGTCATAACAAAGAAAAAAGTGGCATAGCACGAAAGAATATTGCTACTACACATGAGTAATAAAAAACAGCTGCAATGGGCGTACGCAATATTCTTTGTATATACTTCCGTGTATACATCACAGAATATCAACATACCGCACCGCTAAAGCTGTTCAGAAGGAGAGCAGTTGGATTTCCTAACATATGTACTGCGTACTGCAAGTGCTACTGCGCTTGCTTAAGCGAATCATATTTGACCATATGTAGGTACGCTAGTGCCGCTGCCATTGCATGGGTCAGGCGCAACAAGATGGCTTGCCGGTTGGGGTAGGTCAGTACATTGTATGTAAGACGAAATTGTTGTTGGAGTTTCCTAATTTTGTATTTTATATAATGGCCAACAAGTATGCCGGAGGCGAATTATTGAGAATTGATTATTGCTAACCGAAATAAAGGTGTGAATTCTTTATGACTGTAAAATATGATAGAAGCAAGCGGCGTTTAGCCTAGGAGATTCTTGGAAGGTTTTTGGGTGTGTTGTATTTTGAATTTCAACTGTAATCAACATGTATACATGAATTAGAATAATGAAGCTGTTAACTATTTTTGGATTTCATAAAGCAGTTGGTTATCAGTCATTGAACTTATCAGTCGTGTTTCCTTTTAAAGTCACTCAGTCCTATTTACATATATATCAACAATCAGTCTGCAACCATACCTTTTCCCAAACAAAACATTTGGCGACGAGAATATTGTGAACAAAAGCGCAGTGCAGTGTACTTGAACAATAAAATTGTAAACACAAAAAAAAAAAATTGTGGATAGAAATTAATTAAAAACTGGGTAACGGTATGGCGCTAATCGGATCGATTGAACCATTTGATGAGTCTAAAAATGATTTTGTTTAAAGAATTTATGTGTGCCGGACTCTCCTTTGAAGAAAACATACCAACAATGTGTGCATTTATGAACAAAACATTTCAATCCGACGAATATTCTGATATTAGAACGGTTTCGGTTTTATAAACGTGATCAAAGACCAAATGAAAGCATAAGTGATTTTGTAGTGGAGTTGAAGCGGTTATCAAGATCATGCGGTTTCGGAGATTTTCTTTCTTCAGCTTTACGAGACAGATTCATATGTGGCCTTCACAGTGACGTCATTAAAAAAAAAATTTGGCAGCAGGCAATATATCATTTGAGGATGCATGTACAAAGGCAATGAGCACGGAGCTGGCATCTTCGGAAACAAAAATGTTAAGTATAATCCAATAAAAAAACGTTAAACCTACTCCAGATAATTTTAGGAAAAATTTTACGTCACAAGATAAACCTTGCTTCAGATGTGGTAGATTACATAGTCCCACAACAGGTTCCGCTGCGAGCTAGACTTGCTATATGTGTCAAAGCAAGGGACATACATCTAGGTGCTGTAAAAGTAAGGGCGATATTCAATTAACTGGTGAGGAAGAAATTGCTGTCAATACAGATGAGGAAGATTTCGAAGATGTATTGGGGGGTACTATTAATGGAATATATGCTACCGGAGGAACTGAAATGGTGAGTGCTTTAAGTAAAGTGCAAAAAATGAAATTTCGAATAAGTAACAAAAGTAATATAGAATCATCGACTGCAACATCTGTTTCAAAGAAAGAGAAAACTCATTACGTTACAATTCATATAAATAATGTTCCTACACAAGCGGAAGTAGACACAAGTGCGTGTACGTCAGTGATGTCCACAATTCAATACCGGAAAACATTTAAACATCTTAAATTGCTTAAATCAGAACCACGATTAAAGTCAGTAACGGGTCAAACTCTTAATATTTTGGCTTAGGTAAATGTCGTTGTCGCGTTTAATGGAGACAAAACCGAAATGGTCCTCACGATACTTGATACCAGACATGATTTTGTTATGCTACCAGGCCGCAGTTGGCTGGAAAAGTTATGCCCTGCGTGGTAGTCTGTTTTTTCTCTATGTAATTTTACTCAGGCATGTCAGCAAAGCAATGTTAACCGTACAATAGAGTCATATAAAAAACTTTATAGGAATGTATTTGATCAAAACGTAAGTGAAATCAAAGGTCACAAAATCTCCATTTCAGTCAAAGAAGAAGATAGCCCGATATTTTGTAAGCCCTATCCAGTGCCGTATGCTCTGCGTTCCAAAGTAGAAGCGGAGCTCCATTAACTTGAAGGGAAAACATTATACAGCAGGTCAGAACTAGCGATTGGGCGAACCCCATAGTAGTTGTCGCAAAAAAAGATGGGGGTATAAGGATATGTGTGGACTTTAAAGTAACTTTGAATAGTGTTATAGACACCCACCATTATCAACTATCGCTCATTAATGATATTTTAGTCGCCTTAGGAGGTAGTAAAGTTTTTACAGTCTTGGTCTTAACAGGAGCTTATCAGTAGTTGGAATTGTCAGAACAATCCCAACATTTTTTTACAGTCAGCACGCATATCGGTCTATTTCAATACAATCGTCTAACTTATGGATTGAAAACTGCTCCAGCGCTTTTCCAAATCAAGGTGGATAATATTTTACGAGGTTTACACGATTGCCAATGTTACATTGATGATGTTATTATCGGTGGAAGGTCATTCGAGGAGTGCCAGGCTAACGTCAATGAAGGCCTTAGTCGTCTTTCAGCAGCTAATGTTCATATTAACATTAACAAATGTACATTCTTCTCAAGTCGGGTTGAATATTTGGGTCACATTATTAGTAGTCAGGGTATACAGCCCAGTCCATAAAAGGTTGAGGCGATTCGCAATGCACCACGTCCAATGGACCTTACTCAGCTAAGAACCTACCTAGGTCTTCTCAATTTTTATCGATCTTTTGTCCCAATGCAACCTTCATTACTATCCCCATTATACAACCTTTGCGTAAAGGAGTTTCATTCGAATGGTCACCAGCTTGTCAAGAGGCTTACGAAAAGTGTAAGGAGTCTCTATCAGATAAAAGTCTTCTAGTCCATTATGATCCAACGAAGCCTCTACTTTTAGCATATGATGCGAGTTCTACCGGAGTAGGAGCCGTGTTAAGGCAGATCACCAATGATGTCGAGATGCCAGTCGCTTTTTTCTCAGCTAGTCTTTCACAGGCGGAGCGAAATTATTCTCAGGTTGAGAAAGAAGCACTAGGCATTATTTTCGGAGTTAAAAAGTTTCACAAGTATTTGTATGGAAGACTATATTTGATCCAAAGAAAGGAATATCGTCTCCTACGTCATCACGACTTCAACGTTGGGCCATCATACTATCACGATATAATTATCAAATTCGATATAAAAGAGGTCAAGATATGTGGGATTTACAAATAAAAGCAATCGTTTTGGAAACTAGGGAATTACTTTATTCGGGAAAAATTATCTGACACGTCTCTACTCGCTCGCAGCTAAAACTTGAAGAAGGCAAAATGGCCAACTTCTTGTAGTCGCCATGTGTGTAGACCTGGCCGTAGCTTTTGGCAATCTGCGTGATTGGGAATTTGTATTCTTCAACACGACCATCCTGTAAGTATTCACCGGCCCGGTGAATAAATCTTCTCGGTATTAGTCGCAGGGATCGTCAATCGGGAATCTTCGTCTCAGGGATATCGTCTCGTCTCGGATAAGCTTCGCATTTTTGAATGGTTATCGTCTATCGGGAATCTTCATCTCAAGGATATCGTCTCGTCTCGGATAAGCTTCACATCTTTGAATGGATATCGTCTATCGGGAATCTTCATCTCAAGGATATCGTCTCGTCTCGGATAAGCTTCACATCTTTGAATGGATATCGTCTATCGGGAATCTTCATCTCAGGGATATCGTCTCGTCTCGGATAAGCTTCGCATCTTTGAATGGATATCGTCTATCGGGGATCCTTGGGAACACAAAGGAGTTTGTTTCCTTTCCCATTAAGTTGGTATAGAATGCCTCCCTCCTCTAAATAATTTTCAAAAGGTTCCTTTTGCAAAAGTTGTCTGATGATGTTGAGCTTCGAGTCTCTTCGTTCAGCAGCCTTTACTTTTGTAACTACATCGGACTCTAGTACCATGACAGCTGCTTCTCGCCTGAGCGCGTCAACATGCTTCATTTTCAAACCGCTACTGTGTTCTAAAATATAGTTATAATCTTGCAGTAATAGCGCCCATCCAGATATCCTTGGCGCTAAGTCCTTCTTTTCCATTGTCATCTTGAATGCGGCGCAGTCTGTGATAATCTTAAAAGGTATTCCAAGTAAGTATACTCTTAACTTCTTGAGCACGCAAACGATGGCTAGCACCTCAAGCTCGTAGCTGCTATACTTTTCCTGCGCCAAAGTTGTCCTGCGGCTATAGAAGTACAGTGGATGGAACTGACAATCATCCGAATTTTTCTGAAGTAGGATGGCACCATAGCCAAATTTTGATGCATCCGTATGTAGTTCAGTTTCTGCCTTTGGGTTATTTATGGATAGAACAGGCTGTGTCGATAAAAACCCTTTCATGACATGCTTCGAAGTTGAATGTGGAATCCTTCCGGAGCAATTCGAATAATGGTTTAGCGATTTGGGCATAGTTGGATAAAAATTTGCGAAAGTATCCTGATAACCCTAGGAAGCTTTGTAACTTTTTCGCATTTCCTGGCTCAGGAAATCTTTTTATAGCTGGAATCTTGGAAGTTGATGGTTTGATCTTTCCGAAGGTTATTTCATAGCCAAGGTATTCTATTTGCTTGCAGAGAAATTGACATTTCTTCCATTTAATCTTTAACCCATGTTCTGCTGCTGTTTTGAGGACTTCCCTTAATCGCTCTAAACCTTCTATTTCATCTCGTGCGAGAACAACGATGTCGTCCATATATATTAGTATATACTTCCTAAACACTAAAGGCTGAAATATCTTGCGAATGAACTTTTGAAAAATGGTCGGTGACGTGCAGAGTCCAAATGGCATACGCAGAAATTCGTACTGTCCAGTAGGAGTAACGAATGAGGTGAGCTTCCGACTACTTTCGGCCATTGGGACGTGGAAGAATTCATTTTCTATGTCCAGTGTTGAAAAAATTCGTCCACCCTGAAGCTCGTCTATTTGGTCCTCTATGAGAGGTAAAGGTAATCTATCCCGAACTATTTTCTTGTTCAACTTGCCGTAATCAATGCAGAGGCGCTTACTACTATCATTTTTATCAGCAAGAACAATAGGACTAGAATACTCAGAAGTACTTGGTTGGATTATTTTATTGGACAACCACTTCTCAATCTGATCGTCTACGATTTGCTTTTCTAGTGGTGAGAGTCTACGGGGCTTTAAGGAGATTGGAGTATCATCTTTTACAATTATTCGCATTTCGATACCCACGGTTTGTGTGCCCTCCGGTCTGTAGTTGGCTACTAAGTCTTCTATATCTTTTTTGAAGGCTGGACTACCTACATTGACAGCATCGTTGTCTTTAGTAATATTGTAGCACAGTTCTTGGTTGTCTAAGGTAGTTTTCCTAATGGTGATACCGTTTGGTTGCAAGGAAGTTTCTGTCCCACTGAATACGTCTTTCCCTATTATCATTTTTATACGCGTAGCATTATTAGGTAAAACGTGAATTGTAGGTCTGAAGGTGTTCCCATCTATTTCTAGGTACTCTTGAAAACTCCCAAGAGCTTCAGTGAGCGTGTCTGATATCCCTCTAACCGCGGTAGGTCCTCCATTTAAAGTTGGCTTACCTACATTATTATATTCGTCTACTCTCAATATTGTCAGATCACTGCCTGTATCTATCAGCGCATCTACTTCATACGAATTCACTTAAACTCTCTTGCAGTTGTTTTTCATCACCGTTATCTCACTCAAACTTGCGCAATTGCGTGAATGCCTCTCATGACATTCTGTAGACTTATGTCCAAACTTCTGGCAAGAAAAGCACCTGGGCCCTTGTTTTGTTTTCCTGCACTCCTTCGATCTATGGCCTCTTGAGCCGCAGTTGTAACACACAGGTGGATTGCTCTTATGGCCGGTCGGCTTTGATTCGTGACGTCTCTGAGGACCCTCTCCCTAAAACAACCGTACGATTCTAATTTGGATTGAAACTCTTTTATATTGTTTGCTCCATATAAGATTGCTTTATTCGAGTGTGAGTCATCTATCCTATCAGTTGTACACTGAATGATCGCGATCTCATCTACAGATCCTGTTGCACCCAGTTCCTTCATTTTTAGGAAATATTCAAATAATGATTCGCTCTTGTGCTGCCTCCGATTGGCAAGACGTCTATAAATCTCCCCAGAGTTTACTTGTTTCCCAAAGTTATCGACTAAAAATTCCTTTAACTTTTCCCAGGATATTAAATCTGCTCTAGTTCTGGTGGCTAATTTGGCGGAGCCACAGAGTAAGCGTTTTGCAAACAGGACAATTTCTAAGGCGGACCAACCCATCACCTGCGCGGCAGTCTCAACTTCTTCTCTCTAGACCCTGACGTCGTCTCCCGACAATTTACTAATTGCGTTTGAGGCATCCCAAAATGATACCGAGTGTGGTCTCTTAGTACGTAGCGTTTCGTTTTCGACGCGCATTAACGAGATTTCTTTGTCTTTAGCTGCTAACAATTTCGTTTGTAATTTTTCTCTCGGAAAAGACGCGTCGCATTTGAGTCGTTCTCGATATTGTCCAGTTCCGTACTATTTGTATGGTTCCTCCTTTTCTTTCCCATTGCTACTGTAGAATAAAGTTATTCAATGGGTATTATAAATGTGTACCAGAACTTAACCACTTGAGTTTGTTTATAAGGTGTTACTTAATTTCATTACTTTGTTTCTTAATAGTTTTACAAATTTGTTTAAGGGAGCTGATGTGTTGATTCTAATTCTTTATATTAATCAATTCAGTCGTAAAGTTCGATTAATTATGAGTGTCTATCATTTAGGTAATATTTCATACCAATAATAATATATTGTCATATACTAACTTTAATTTCATTTAGTTTATTTAGTTCGTACGATACTTTAATTTTGATTAAGTATTTCACTTATTTTCGCTTATGTAATATTCGGTTAATTCTGAGCAATATTTTATAAAAGTAATGATATTTTGACATATACCAACTTCAAGTTTATTTAATCATTCAATATAATTGACATAATAATGATTTGTGTCACCAAGTGCTAAAAATACAAAAAGCATAAATTTTTCAACTGGACTGTCACTTCTCAAGCAAAATGTTAGGAATGTACTTTGCGACGTTCACCATAGTAGATTTTCACCTCGTCGTCCGATAGTCGATTGGGTTTGTGTCTTCGAAAATAGTTCTGTGAGGTGAAAGCTTTTTTCCCGGCAGAATGCTTTCGAAATACTTTGATTGAGTCGCAATGCGTTTGATCCAATACTATAAGCCACGTGCGCTTGAAGCTTTATGTGCTTTATGTTCCTTTATGCTTTTGTAATTTATAAAGATACAAACTCTTTTGAACCACTCTTTAATCACTTTTACTACCCAGGTTTCTTCGAGTTGTATTATGCTGGTTCTATCCTTTGTCGTTCATTGACAAGCTCGCCGCTTATCCCACGTTGATTTTGCTGTTATCCCTCGTTGATTTGTGGGGCTGCTACTCCTATCCAGCGTGGCTGCTGTTTGGTGCAATCCCGGTTGAGCCCCCAGTTTTGTGGGATTTACAAATAAAAGCAATCGTTTGGGAAACTAGGGAATTACATTATTCGGGAAAAATTATTTGACACGTCTCTACTCGCTCGCAGCTAAAACTTGAAGACGGCAAAATGGCCAACTTCTTGTGGTCGCTAATTTCGATTAGTCCTGCCATGTGTGTAGAGCTGGCCGTAGCTTTTCGCAATCTACGTGATTGGGAATTTGTATTCTACAGACATGTTTGCACCAGATGCATTATCCAGATTGGCTTTACCAAATGAGCATCCACAAGAATTACCACAAAACCTTATAAACGCTTTTGCGAAAGAAGATGATATACCATTTTCCTTTATGGACATTGCTACCTACACCAGTAATGAAAGTACCTTCTTCTATAAAACCGTACTTTGTTCGAAGATTTGACTTATCTATAGAGCAAAACTGCGTGATGTGGGGTATTCGTGTAGTTATACCACAAATACTGCAGCACTAGGTTTTAAAATTGCTTAATGAAGTACATCCAGGAATCGTCAAAATGAAGATGTTGGCCAGGTCCTCCTGCTGGTGGCCAAGCTTGAACACCGAAATCGAGCATTTAGTTCTGGACTGTGAGGAGTGCCAAAGAAACAGACGAAACAACCCAACAGACAACAGCTTCATCGGTTGGCCAAGGTATCAACGTCCCTGGGGACGCGTTCTGGGAGATTTCTTCCAGTTAGGTGGCAACCCAGTCCTTCTAGTAACGGATTCAACTTCAAAATGGATAGACTTGTATGCAATTGAATCAACCGATGCTGAAGAAGTAATTGCACAACTACGGAAATCCTTTTCAGTTTTTGGGTTACCCGATCAATTTGTCACCGATAACGGACCCCCTTTCAGCCCCAGGCGATTTATTCAGTTTCTATCCAATAACGGATTGGAAGTGCTCAAAAGTCCGCCATACTATCGAATAGCGAATAGGGTGGCAGAACGGATGGTGCAAGTAGTGAAGCACAGTCTAGCAAAACTAATCGGAATCCGAAGGGTTACGAAAAAATAATTAGAAAAATACATCGACGATCTCCGACTTTCCTACAGGAATACACCGACCCCTTCCACAGGACAAAGTCCATTTAAATACCTACTTAGGCACTCACCTCGAACTATTCTTGCCCACTTCAAACCAAAATTTGGAATGATGATGTTTTTTCGCCCAGCTAAATCATATGGTATTAAATACCCAGATAAACTATTTGCAGAACGAGATACTGAGTTCTTATGGACCAACAACAACTGGGAACCAGTTAAAATTCTTCAAGCGTTATCACTAAGCCGGTACTTAATAAACTACAACGGGAGGGTGCGTATCGCACATAGCCAGCAACTTTGAGCAACTTCGAGCGCTGGACCTCTGAAAGCTTCTAAGCAGCATATCACGGAGGTCATGGTATCAAAACCTACTCAACCAGAGTCTCCGGTATTTCATCAACATGCAACACGTGAACGATCGATTAGAAATGATCCGGAGACTGATACAGATTCCACTATTCAGGAACTAGTACAACAAGATCCTGTAAGGAATTTATCCCTACACCCTAGCAATATTAAATCTCTTGCTCCTGAAGTGCGATCCTTTACTCGGCAAAGACAGCAACCTGACAGATTACAGTACGAGTCCTTGGCTATTCCATCTTAAGGAGGAAGATAATGTTGTGTTTTGAATTTCTACTGTAATCAACATGTATACATGAATTAGAATAATGAATTTGTATGTAGTAGTAAGATCAGAAGCTGTTAACTATTTCTGGATTTAATACAGCAGTTGGTTATTAGTCATTGAACTAATCAGTCGTGTTTCCTTTTAAAGTCAGTCAGTCGTATTTACATATATATCAACGATCATTCTGCAACCATACCTTTTCCCAAACAAAACAGGAAGATGAGTAATTATGCATTAATTATGCATATGATGCGAAATTAAGCGAAATGTGAAATGCTTAATTATGCGTATGATGTGAAATGATACGAGTGGTTACATGCGAAATATGGGTAATGAGTGTAAACTCATTACTGAATAATTTCCGTATCACCCATCGCTTGTTTTTTTGCCATGCTATTAGAATATGGAATGGCTTACCATAATCCATAAAAGACATGATCACTGGATCACACTTTAACTACAATTAGAAGTAGTGCTTTTATTTTTCTTAATCCTAGTAGTTAGTATTGCTTTTTTTTAATTTATATTGTTATATTTTGTTTTATATTTTTAGTTAATTATGCTCTAATTGTCTGAGCTTTCTGCCTTTCTTCCATTAGTACATACTACTTAGTCATATTGTTTTTTTTTTTCTTGTACAAATAAAAAAGATTTATGTCTGAACTGTACAATAGTTATGTTAATAATAAATATGAATTTGAATTCGAAGTTCGAAAATGGGACGAATCGAATAACTCTTTCGTAGGATTGCCACACAAACGTAGAGCATTGACATTTTGTACATAGTGTTTTCATAAAAATAGTATAATTTCGAAAATGGACTAAGTCGGGAAACCCCTTCTTGGTGTAACCATATACAAATTAAGAATTTTTACGTATCCTGTGAAAACGATCAGTCCTATACGGTTTTAATGTACTGAAACGTTCTTCAAAATATGAAATCCAATAAAATTGTTATAATCATTTTATCTGTTTGACGACCCGTGCTAGAGATATATTCACAAACCACTTCAAAAATTAAACTTGCGCAGACGGATATCATAAGGATTGGTCTTACGTTAGACATATTCTAGCTTTTTTAGTTGTTAATCTCAATCTGTTTTTTTACTTCAGTCCTAATATTGAATTCGAGTAAAACGTGACTTCTCTGTACAAACTTAACTCCTGCTGATAAAATAACAAGCAACGAATTCCATTATATCTTTCAATTTGTTGTTGAAATATGGTTGAAAAAATAACTAAAGTCCACATAAATATGAAGATTCAGTTTTTTTTTCTAATCATCAATTTTCGTTTTTTTTCTCTATATTACGCGGAATAAAGATATTTCAAATTTCTCATAATCTCCCCCATATATACTGTGGAATCAAGTAGAAAATTTTCTTTCGCAAATCCTGCCACTTTGAAATTCAAAATTTTCCATTTTTTCCATGTCAACCAATCAGATCAAACATAATGATTGCTGGTATATTAATGTTTGAGCCAAATCAGGTAAAAATTTCTTCACAGAGTTCTTGCCATTTTGAAATACAAAACTTTCCATTTTTTTTATTAATTTCCATTACAACCAATCGGACTAAACGTAATGGCTGCCAAATTCAGTTGTACATTAAAAACCATTTCTATTGCACAATTTAGCAGAAATGTCATTTCCATTGGACAAACTTTGCAGAAAACCTATTAGCATTGCTATAATATTGGCTAGTGCAGTGCATAAACCACAAGCCATAACGGAATTTTTAGTCCTATTTTGGTTGGTCCAGGCTGAAATAAATATTATTTTCCAAATCAGATTGAGAGAAGGCATTGTACGAATTTTTGTTATTCTTGTTTGTTACGAAATTTGAATTGTGATTAATAAAATTTCTCGAGGTTAATTGTATGACCTAAAAAAATTGGAAATAGAAAGTAAAGAGCCAGTTCCATAATTCCAAAAATAAATTAATTGAAGAAAATTGGGTTGTATGGGTCCTTTTGATGTATTAACTTGCAGATATATATGGGGTTAGTGACCCTTGGTTCGTAGAAAATGAATTAAAAAATTACAGCATGATTTCTGTAGTTGTATAATTTATTTTGCAGATATTTCAGTCTCCTATTTAGACCATCTTCAATGCAATGCCTAAAATATAATGTACATCCATATTTGAGCCTACATTATGCAAACTTGAAAAACCTACACAATTACCTTGAATATCCGGATTTAAATCTCCTTATGTCAATATTTTAAAACTTAGTTTTAAGAACACATAATCTATTTTAATGATTCACAATAATTGAAACACATCACTTTGACACTGAGACTAGTTTTAAAAAATAAATAAATAACTAAACATAAAACAATAATTGGTTTAAACTAGATTTTACTTATGAGCTCCTCGTCTAGTAAAATCTAGTTTAAACCAATTATTGTTTTATGTTTAGTTATTTATTTATTTATTTAAACTAGTCTCGGTGTCAAAGTGATGTGTTTCATTTATTGTGAATCATTAAAATAGATTATGTGTTCTTAAAATTAAATTTTAAAATATTGACATAAGGAGATTTAAATCCGGATATTCAAGGTAATTGTGTAGGTTTTTCAAGTTTGCATAATGTAGGCTCAAATATGGATGTACATTATATTTTAGGCATTGCATTGAAGATGGTCTAAATAGGAGACCGAAATATCTGCAAAATAAATTATAGAACTACAGAAATTATGCTGTAATTTTTTAATTCATTTTCTACGAACCAAGGGTCACTAACCCCATATATATCTGCAAGTAAATTAATTGAAGTCTAGAAGAAAATACCAAGAAATTTCATGGAAAGGTAATTCACTTATTCAACGAGGTATTCACAAAAGGAAATAAAATAGATTTTTGAATTTTGTAGGGTTAAGTATTTTGAAGCATTGCCATTTTTTTTTTTAATTTCATTTCAAGACTTCCTAATTGAAAAACATGTCGATTTTTTAAATGCCTTTTAGTCATAATTATTCTAGTTCTGGTAAAATCTAAAGAGCGCACTTCTTGCTTTGAAATAAGTCTGCAGGGAAAAAATTGCATCTCTTGTATAACTTTAGAAAATTAGGGCAAAGCTTAAATTGTTTAGTGAAAACAATGAACCCCGGAATTTTAACATTTTTCAAGGTAAAAAAAAACTGCCTTGAATCACTTGTACACTTGGGAAGCATTTTAAAGAACAGCAGGTACACGAACTCAACAGAATATTTTCAGAAAGCTGCTCATATTATCTCTATAAGTCTTTCTGGAATCTTTTCTCGGTATTCTATTCGACTTTGACTTTTTATCTACAAAGCACACATAAGAAAATGGGATCATATAGGGTATTTAAAAATGAAAAACAGGTGGGAAAACTTAAAAAACTGAACAGTAAAGGATGCTTAAGTGTGAACAGTAAAGGATGCTTAAGTGTTTTAACATTGGTACATTGGCAAAGTGAACCTAATAACCTTAAGTGAACTTTGACGTAGGTACATCATCCCACATAACACAACGTATCTTTAGGATATTCTTGTAAATCCCATATACGTCTCGAGATATTTAACATATCTTTCGGACATTCCAGCCACTTATTTCTGAAAGGAACTGTGGATGTCAATGCCGAATGTCCTATAGACGTCTCAACATAATAAATCAGGAGCACTGTAGGATGTTTTTATGCAAACATCTTAATGACATTCTAAAAACATTACTTTGTTTCAAGAAAGCGGATCCCTGATTTTAAAGTTTACTTGAACAAATTTAAACCTGACCTCTGTTTTTCTTAAATAAGGGAATATATTGGCTACTTCTTTGGGATGTTTTCTACTGACAGTGCTCTACAAAGTACAATTCAATTTCTTCTAAGAACTTAGCATACCGTGCTACTTGTAACTGGATAAGGAACGTTGCTTCGCCGGTTGTTCTAATTTGTGGAAATACTTAATTCGATTTTTCTTTTTATATTTATTTTTGTTGCGGCAAAATCAGGAAAAATGAATAGCTATAAACATGT
The DNA here is from genome assembly GCA_963930735.1 of Dioctria linearis. NCBI lineage: Eukaryota > Metazoa > Arthropoda > Insecta > Diptera > Asilidae > Dioctria > Dioctria linearis. Next base: position 220,303,187 of record OZ005742.1, read on the forward strand.
ACACAATTGATTGAAAATGAACGACAGCGGTCTTAAATAGCGAGAAGAGATATTATAATACAGAAAACAGAATACAATGTATGCCTGATATGAACGACAATGTGCACACATTAAGCATTCGTCAAACCGGCTATGTATGCGATTCTTCTGATTTTTTGTGAATACTGTTTTTTTTTTTAAATCCATAATCTGCCAAATAAAGTTGAGTAAAGAGTTTCGACATAAATCTGAAATTATTAGCCATACCTTGCAGCTTGTATATCGTGTCATAATATCAACGCCTGACTTTTGTTGTTTTATTGTCCCGTTTTATTGAGATTTAAAGATTTTTTCGTCGTTTTTTCGCAATAATTGCAATGTGAGGAACAGTGTAACTCTCTCTTTCAGTTTTTTCAACGGGTACTTTCGTTCTCTAGTATGGAAATTATTCCTTCCTCATCTTTTTTTTAGAAATATAATCGTTGTTGTTTCGTGAATTAGTTGCGTCCGCAGTCGCACCATCAGTTTGTGATAGTTCCTTGAACAAGAAACTACTTATATAATATTAAATTATTATCCTTGTTTTGAAAAAAGTTAAAGAGTGGTAAAGTTTTGTAATTTGGATTTCGGAACAGCTCAACAAGATGAAAGTTCCCTTTTGCAATGCTTCAAACGCCTTGAAAGTGTCATTATTTTTTCTTTAAAGTGTACTTATATGGCCCAAGCGAATCAGGTTATCACTAAATAATTATTTTGTGGGTAAAAAAAAAAAATAACATGCGTCCTTTGTAAATTTACTTGAAATGTTTGTTTTTGACATCGGCACATGGTGAAAAGATTTTGTCGATAACAATTTAATTTGTAGGAAAATACGTATTTAAAAGTAATTTTATAAGAAACACTTTTCATAAAAATTGACAAGCTATCGACTGTACCCTTGCAAAAGTTGCAATGAAACTAAAATTTGTTTTATTTTATAAACAAGCCGGAAAAACTGAATAGTTATATGAGTATAATACCTTGATAACACTGGATTCTTTTAAATAGTGTAATAAACAGGAGCCTATTTCATTTAGTCATTTTATAATCCTATCTGCGTTTTTAAAAATATCTACTATTTGCTCATATATTATTCTAGAAGACGTTAAGGAAGTATTTGTTGAAACGCGTGTGAATTTTAATAATATCTTTATTTAATATGTTGTAGGTTTGTATCGAATTCTAAGATCTAATACATGTTAAAAATGAAAACAAATCGAAATGGTGAACTGTATGATTTCTTCAATTAAAAAAAAAATAGGAATTTTTTTTTTTTTCATTGTAGTCATTGCTCACAATTGAATTTAATTTAAAGAAGGATATTTTACACATAAATTCAAATTTTTATCTTCACTGTGACCATACAAGTTACTTTGGTGCTTTGGTTTGAATTATTGGTGACGTTCCGACTTTCTCGAACAATATCTTTAAATATTTGTGCTTTGCTTCGAATCTAATAGTGCTGTGAACTGTAAGCGATAACATTTGTCATAATATTTTGGTGTGGATAAGTGTTTACGAAGCTACTGATGTGGTTTTGATAAATAGTTTCAGACTTCGTAGTTCATTTAAAGAAATTATGTTTGAAAATACGATCCACGTTATTTGATAGGACTAGCATATATTAATTGCAAAATATCGTGTCTCCAAAATCAATAACGTCGTACAACAAAAAGCGCTCGTACCGCAAAAGACACCAGGTGTTCAAAGCAGTTTTGCCTAAATTTTGTACTGCTTTATTAAGTATTTTGTTGTTTAAACCACCGTAGTTATATTATTAACGGAGAAGATGAGTTTAACGTAATGCAAGAGTTACCCTTAAAAATAAAACTGATATTGCTCGTATTGAGGATCAAATATCGAAGGACTTTTTTTTTTAAATAAATTGGTATGACCATTTAGAATAAAATAATAATTTACTTAAAAGTCATTTGAATTGCAGAAAGAAGAACATCGTCGCTTTTCAACTGGTACAGCTAAAAGAACGATTTTTAAAATAATACCGATCTTACTTTCTAATGAAGTTGAAGAAAAATACAGTTTCTATGGAAAGAAAGGAAAGAAACAATTTTTTAAACTAGGGCTCTATAAGATTATATTAGGTGAGACCTTTTGTTTAGTTTGTATTAGATAGTATGAACAGACGGCAATTTTTTTTCGTTTGTATTATAAATGTGTGATTATCTAGGAAATCTCAAGCACAAAACATGGAATCGAATGAAGAAGACTGTTTGCAGGAATGCTAATATAATACGTAAAAGATAATATATCCTTTTTGTCAGTTTTAAACAATCTGCTTTAAAGCTTTAATTACTAAATGTAACTAATCCATACGAATTTGAAATAGCTTTGTTTTTAATTTTTATACTATATATTGTAACAAAACTGCATATCTGGCACAGTCATAGTTCAATAGAAAGCTACAGCAATCCCACGGTGCCAGCTTGACTAGTAAATTGACATCCTAAGTTATTTTCGTGGAGCTCAGGGCAGCTATCCGTAATCAGAAACTGCCAAGACGGAGCGCCCAAATCACCCGAAGATTACCTCAAGATTACGATGGAATCCCGCACTAGTTTAGAATAATGCAGAATCATTTAGCATACGAATGCACACTTTTTATTGACATCGTGTATAATTATCTAATTTAGTTAAACCAATTTCAAATTATTAGAATTATTATTAAGTAAAGATTTTGCACTAGATGTCACTCAGTTAGTTGTAGTAGAAATTGGAATTAGGTAAAAGTCATAACAATGGAAATTGGAAATAAAACTTTCTAGAAGAGCTTTTTGTTTTTGTCAATAAAAAGGCCTGTCAAATAAGGTTAGGTCTCTCTCTCGTGCTTTTTGTACTCCGGCAAAGAACAACTAAAAAGCAAATACACGAAGTAGAAAATTCGAAAATTGATTGGTGTTTAATTAACCCTTAACCATTAAAAGTCTGTCTGTGTGGATTGTTCGCCACGCCAACAAAACACGAAGGAAATATCCAGCTAGACGATTCACGGATTCAAGTATCCCATATACGCCCCGGGCGTCCACCACGAGGAAATCGAGAGCTAAGTATCCGTCCAATTTAATAGTCTGCGTGAACCTGTTGCTTTCACTTCTTCAAAAGTTGCAGAGATTCGCAGTTCCACCAAGAGGAGATTCCGCGGAGTTGGCAATTAATACACACCAGACTCCGCAGAAGCCCCTGCCCGAGGAACTCTCCATTCGGAGAAGTGAAAGCCCTAAGTACTCGCAAGCCAAGGAAGGCTGCAAAACTACACATAACCACACAATACCACGCATCCGACATTATTCACACAACATAACCAACAATTACAACATAACACTCCGCCTGCTATACCACCAGCACAACACAAAAGTAACCCGACAGGTATCAAAAACACCGGACACACAGGTACCACTTTTCCAAATCTAAAGTAACAACGCAAACACCAACAGCCAGACCGTGCAATGCGACTCGCCCAAATGCCACATAAGCCACACACTAGTACCGCGAAGGAGGCTTTTGTTCTGAACCGTGGAAGGAGCCCAATACTATTCCGCAATTTAAGAATTCGATTATTACTGAGATTGAGCTCGATCTCGATTGCCGACTGATTGACTGACAGTGAGGAATTTGCACATGTCGCCTGCCGTAATCTTCTTCTCGTCCAAAAGGTTACAAAGCTAGATCTCCTAATCGCTCGGCCAGAAGCTAGAATTGTAACAATATAAATACCATATGGTTATGGTCAATATCGAAACACAAGTAGTTCCATAAATAACATGAATATATATATTTTTTACTGCACAACTATTTAACTTTTTTTTATATCCAATCACAATATTATTTAGAGTCCGTTTTTGCAACCGTAAGCAAAGGATTTTTGCTATTCTCCATGGAACTAATATATTTCTCGCACAGTTGCACATATTAAGATCCAATTAATTGGTAATCATTCTGACTTGACAAACCCGTTTTTCACGTAATACAAGAGACATTCAAACATACTATACGAAATATATATAAATATAAGCGAAGAGAAATACCTCGCACTAACGTCGGAAAGACGCCGTAGTAATGTCAGGAATACGTCACACTAATGTCTGAATGTCATCACACTAATGTCAGAATGACGTGACACTTATGTCAGAAGGACGCCACACTAATGGCAGAATGTCGTCGCACTAATGCCAGAAAGACGTCGCACTAACGTCAAACGGACGGCATAATAATGTCAGAGTGTCTCACCAAAATGTCAGAAAGACGTTTTTTGCACATTTCTAAGATATTTTTATGCTATATGGCAAGCAACCTTACAAGTACTGGAGGCGTATTGTGGAATATCGTCTTTTACTTGTGCAACGTTACTGCCTATAAGAGAGATATCTTAAAGACATCACTATCGTCCCTGAAGAATGTCGTTTAGACGTTCCAAGAACATCTTTGTGCTGTGTGGGATATGCATATGTAGTATACATGTATTGAAAATTTATGAAATTAACGGAAGCCTCCAAACTTACACGAAATAGATTTCTCGTCTAACAGACCGAAATTTATTGAAAATACTTTCAATAAATTTACAAAATGCATTTTATGTGCAAAAAAATGATTGAACTTTTCGACCCAGCGATCAGAGAGGTCTCATCGGTATGCTTACCTCTGATCGCCTACCATAAAAGTTCAATGATGGAGGTTACACCAATTGCACTTAAAATGCATTTTGTAAATTTATTGAAATTATTTTCAATAAATTTAATTCTGTTAAAACGAGAAATCTCCTTCGTATAATTTCTAGTTGGTTTATCCATATGTTGCCAGGCAAAAAAGGGGGAACAATCACGCAATTTCAAAGTGCAATGAGAAATCTTGCCACCATATATTTCAAATTTACTTTTTATAAAAATTATTTAAATGGGCAATTGGTGTGACCTCCATCATTTAACTTCTATGGTAGGCGATCAGAGATAATCATACCGATGGGACCTCTCTGATCGCAGGGTCGAAAATCAGTATGTACAGTGGAAAGTAAAGTGAAATAGTTTTATAGTATGGAGTAATAGAATGTAGTTTGCGAAACCAATTGCATCCCCAGACCTAGTTCCCTATGGAAACTAGTTTTTTCAAGTTGGAAGCGGAACTGCATGGATCATGTAGCTGGTAGGTACATAGTGTGGATTAGGAGTAGACAATCGCAAGGCGTATTGCTTCATATAGCAAAATGCTGGGCTGTTGCGTGCTAGTTACCACTCACTACCTAGTTACTTCACGGGCACAGCTGCGTGCCTAATTAATTCACTGGCACAGATGTGTGATTGTTTACGAACGAAGCAAAAAATATCAAGCATGTTACTTCGCGCAATGACCTGCTTGACTGTTGCTGTTTTATTTCATATAGCCCAGCTCCTGACTAGCAGTTTCATCAATGACAGTAGAACATTACCGCATCACACGTATGTGAGGATCATGCTCTACTTCCGAGTTCCGCATCTAAATTAACGAGGTGCGTGACTGACTGGAGGTGAGCAGTGTCAATTTTAATAAAGTGTTCGCTGGACGGCAGATAATTTGACAAGTGTAATTAGGCGGTGAGAGCATACGACTCCTCACAGTTAAGTTTAGGTTATGTTAAATAAACAAGTAATTGAAAATAGATTCGAGCGTTCTTATTAACATATCTCAAATGCTCTAAATTTATCGGGAACACGACAATTTAATGGAATACTTAGTGTGATTAAGAAATTACCAATTATTCTACAAAAATATCATACTGTTTTATATTAACATCCGTTTCAAATCCTTCAAAAATCCGAACAGGATTTCATTGAAGGAGGGTGGCATATGTTAGTACTCTTTTTGTTCACTTTAGTGTATTGCTTACTTTTTTGGTGATCGATTCAAATCTAAAAGTTGATGTGTTTTTAGGTGGCCACGACTTTTGAATGGCTGTGGGGTAGTGGGTAATGAAGTGATATTTTGGTTTAAATGTTTTTTGAAAAGCGATATGTATCTTTGGTTGTGCTCAGTCATAATTAAAGATAATTCTTTTATTGTATCTTCATTAAATTCTGAGAGTGTAGTGTGTCAATTGATTTCATCAATAACCGTACAAAATGCAAAACTTCATCAGTAAAGGGTATTAAGTCACCAATCACTAACGGAAAAAAGTGAACAAAAGTCAGCATTTCCCGAGCAGTTAGTTTGAAATTAGGTATCTTTAAACGATCTAATGAAATAGGTTTGGAGTAGTTTCCAACTTCAGATTCACCGTAGCTAAATAATTGTTTGCGTGAGTTTAAGGTTGGAAGATCAAAATATTTTTTTCCATCAAATTTAATAATATTTCAATTAAATAATATTGACGGATACCTTCAAAGAGATCATGCATCATATCAAAGCGAAATTTGTCTGTGAGATGATAGGAATTTATATTATTGAAAATACTACTTTCGGTTAATCTAACTGATTGCCGGTCTGACCTATCGACATCTTGGTCATAACTTTCAGGTGTTCCTAGAAAGTGGACATTCGCAGAGGTATCGTATATCATAAAGGACTTTTCACTAGCAATTACTATTGAAGGATTTAGAGCATCACAATGTTGTGTTCAAGGCATGCTGGCCTCCTTATGCTAGGCCTAGCATACAATACACTTTACACTTCCCATCCGACGAATAAATTTCTAAGCCGTCCTCTACTATAATTTTAAGGTTTGAGCAAGTTTATACAAGCAAACATCATTACCAATTTTTGGTAATATTTCGTTCTTATAAATGCTTCATTAAATATATATTTGACTTTGTCCAGCAGGTGTTATGGAATAGTAGTTGGAAATAGAATTCATTGACTGAGTTTTGACCTAAATGACTTCCTAAAGTGTTCGTTAATTCCACGTCATCACAATAAAGAAAGAAAGGGATGAATATTTTTTTACGTCTTTTATAATTTTCAACACAAAGAAAGTTTATATTAACAACACTGTTTTCCAGATTTTTGGTATTTTCTAACGTTTCTTTGAATACATTCGGTAACTCAAAAAATCTTTTAAATGCAAACTGTAATGGCAAACATCCTTTAATGGTAGCTTTATTAAAGGAGGGTGTGTAACATTTTATTCTTACACCTGTTTCATTACTTATTGAAAATTAAATAGGATACTCAAAAAAATATTTTTTTGCATATATTTTAAATATTTATGTTCCGTGTCGAAAATAGAGAAAGGTCTGCTACAAATGTTCATGATTTCCCAGATATCCCTATATACTACATTACTTACACCTTCTAGGATAGAGTAAGGCAATTTATGTGTAATATTTTGCTCAAATGTTATATCTTTTCTGAAAAAGTTAGCTTTTGAGTGAAGTTCACTCAGGAATAGGCAAGATTTATTTTTTCGGTTACACACATTTTGGTTGAGCACAATCTTCGGAGATTTTTTCAGTCTACAATAGGCGTTCTTCTTTGGGACAAGAATCACTTACCAAAATTCTTCCAGTTTCAGTGTAACTACTTTCATAGGCAGCTACATTTAATGCACACGGTTTGGCAAAGTTGTCAGCTTTGTGAATATTTAAAAGATGTCTTTTAAAATGTGAAAAGGATTTAAAATTTTGTGAGCAGTTATACTGTTGACATTGTATATGACTGTCTATAGATTTGAGTCCATGTCGTTTAAAATCAAAAAATAATTCCGGAATAGTTGTGAACGGTTTTTTGCATCAAAAGCATACAAATATTTTGAATAGTTTAAATAGCTTTTTAAAGTTCTACCAAACACAAGTATCTAGTTTTAGTTATTTAAATTATTAATAAAGCGACTTAGAACTGCATCCTTCGTGATAACGTCACTGTGTATTTCATAAACAAAACTTTGGATAAAAAGCCAAGATTTTTCACATCCATTGGAATATTTCAAGTTAAATATAAAAAAGATTTTGAAGCATGTGTTAATACCAGTTAGCATACCTACTAGTACACTTTAAAAGTGTTCCGTCTATATATAAAAAAAATCTGTGATTGATGAAATATCTTCACCTACCGCAAGTATTGTTGGCTGATGTGTGACCTTATATGCATATACCTGTTTTTTTTTATTAGCTCTCTGGGAAAGCATGTCATTTTCTATCGAGCAATGTAAAATGAATGAGTCCTCTGCGTCCTTGATTCCAATTTTCCAAGTTGGATTACCCTGGCGCTTTATAATGCATGAAGCAGGACTAACAGAAAAAAAACTTTTTGCTCCCTGTAAAAATGAGAAGAGTTTTATTAAGAATAATATTTTTGATAACTTTTACCCACCATTCGATAATGTCTGGAAAGAGTTTATTGTTTCTCTGTATCTCTTGCTCTTTACGGCGTCTTTTCCTGTATAAAATTTTAAAAGCCTGCTTCTACATATACTGGAATATTTGCTGAAGAGTTTATTTTCAGCTTGATGGAAAAGAGAAGTCAATGTTAATCTATGATAATTTTACATTTTATGAAAGATTGTAAATAAATGTGAAAATAATTTACTATAGCAAAAGACTCAGCATGCTTATACAGGGGCCATTCAGTGAAAAACTTTGTTATAGTTTGGTCTTCAGAGCTTTTAAATTGGGCGAATCTACTACTAGATGTTCGTTCCCACTCTCCTTTATTTCCATGGCTGGTAGTTGTATTTTAAAACTGCCTTCATTTGGAAATATTCTGGATTTGGAATCGGCGTGGTTTTTCACCTACGATATTATTGGCAGAATGATTTACTAGCCTTGCTCTTTTTAAAACATTTTGTTTAGTTTTTCTACCTTCATGCAAATAGGCATTGTAGGACACTCCTTTTGGATGGCCATACTTACATACTACAGGGTATAAAGTCAGTTTCCTTTAAAAATTAAGTAAACAAATGAAACAAAAATTAATAGCATGAATGTTTTTATTTACATTTTTTTCTCCCGGAAAGCAATCAATAATGTCTATTGATATTTTCTTCAGTTCATTAGATCGGAGCTTTCGATTGCTGCGTTAATAAGTTTGTTGTTATCTGGTAGTGGTACTGGCTTAGAGAGTAATTATTTTATACATATCTAGATTCAGTTTGTGTTATATTTTATTACCTTCAGACTTTCTGATTTGGCGGGAGCAGACTCCGACCCGAATGAAGTGTCTGGAGTTACTTCTTGTAAAATCTCTAGCTAAAGATGTTGAAGGTCCGGAAATGGTACTGCGCTGATTTATCTGACATGATTTGCTTTTGATAAAAATAATGAACAGAAAAAATCAGTTATAACTATAATAAAATTCAACTAATGCTCTTGAACAAATTCAACTAATTAACCTGTTTATTCTATAATAATTAAATAACAAAAGAGATTTTAACATATCTGAGAGTCTTTCCACTTCTGCAATTCGTCTTCGAACTCAAGTTGTAATCCAAGTTCGGTGGTGCGAAGATTTTATCCAAGTTATATGATTTTAGAAGTAGTTGGCTTCTTTTAGTTAATCCTTGGCCTGAATAATGTGCAATTTTAAAGATTTTAAGGGAGTTATACACAGTCATTAGTTGAAAGCAGTTCAAAGTAGAAAAACCTCCAAAGAGCATTCTAAACAAAATTATTTTTTTCAAATACAGTCGAACCTCTCTAAGTCGATATCGCACTTGCCAGTGGAATCAATTCGAGTTAAGGAGAGTTTGAGAAATTTCGAGCTCAGGCGGGTGGAGGAACTGCGAGGTAAGGAGCTTTCATTAAAGATGTTCTGATTTGTTAACCCTTATGTTAATATCCGGGTATCCGGGTACCCTTATGCACGTACTTACATGAATATCTTATATACTTGACGAAAAATCATCAAATCCTTTCAGATCCTCGTTATTTGAGTAGATTAATTTCGATTTATATACGTTCTTACGTTTCAATATACAAACAAATTATTAAACTTAAGAGGTAACCCTGGACCAACTGTCAAGTCATAAAATTTCACGCTCCGCGAAAATTTTCCATAATTGCACATTTTTATTGTAACTTTAGTGGTTTTAATTGAATTAACTAATTTATAAGCTCAGCAAAACTAAATATTAATAAAAATATAGTGGATTTTTGATGCTTGGGACTTAATTGAGAAAATTGGGCAACATTTTAATCTTTTGGTAGTGCTGATGCTGTTTGAGCGTCAGGTCGCCATTTTGCGAACCTAGATAATTTACCAATAATTTACCGAAAATTGAGTAATATCGTAAAATTGTGGACAACTGGCAGAACATACTTATTGAAAGTTAATTTTATATCCAATGAAGTATATATTATTGAGCCCATTGGAGATACGTACTTCCTGAAGCATTTAAGACCACTGGGACATTGGCTGGGCGGCAGCATAACAATCTGAAGAGATAACTGTGTATAGGCTGAATTGTCGCCTTATTTTATCTCAAATTATTGTATAAAACATTAAGAAGCAGAATTGCAGCCTTACTAAATTCCAATTTGCTGCATAAAGCGGCAGGATTCGACCTAGGTCATCTTTAACTAAATCTCTTAAGGGGTGACAGTGGACCAAAGGCTCACATCTATAAACTCATAAGCAGTTACTGGTGGTCTAGGGTATCAAAAACTAATCGCAAGATACTGATCTGTTTTATCTTTAACTAAATCAGTTAAGCATTGACAGCGGGTCAAAGACTCACATCTACCAACTAATAAGCAGTTATCGGTGGTCTAGTATATCAAACACGAAGCAATAAATTATATTGGATCTAGGATACTCCCAGATCGAGCAAAGACTGGGCGGCATTGTATCAGTTGGAAGAGATAATTATAATAAACAGCTTTATTACATCTGAAATGGCTACAAAAGTCGCAGGATACTGATCTGTGTCATCTCTAATTTAATCCTTGTTAAAGTGGATTCAAGGAGTCAACATAAGATAAGTATTTTATAATATTTATGAGTCGTAACATTTTTTCTTCTTTTTTGTATTAAATTTTAATTTGAATTTAATGAATTGAAATGTTTATTAATTTACTAGTTCGGTCAGAAGAATATAGTAATACAGGTGTACCAACAGGTGACTATAGGCACTTATATTGATTTATAGAGATATCCTTGTTTTGTTGGGGTATTGAACCTATCTTTGGCAAATGACGAGAGGTGAAATAATTAAGGCCTGATTGATTTATATATAAAAGCTCCTTTAAGTTGAATTTGGGGTTATAAAAGCCCCTTTAAATTGAATTTGGGGTTGAATTCGGATGAGCCTGGCATCCTGTAATGCATTTCAAGTTTACGGAAGGTGGGAATCACAAACAGAGTTAAACCTCAAACATTCTTACAAGATCTTTGCATCTTCAGTCCAATTGATGAGTACAATTGTAAAGGGTTGGTTGAGTATATCGCCAGCTTAAGCATAATCAGATAAGCGGTAAGGACCGTGATATATTGATCACACGGTATACTAAGTGGATTCTACAGTCACACTTTACTGAGTAGGGTTAAACAAATGTAAATAAGTCATAGTGGATTCAGTACGGCTTATATATAAAATAAAGGAGAGTACATCATTTACTAACTGGTTGATGAAATAGCTGATAATAGTCAATTTAAGACGTTCGGGGTTGTAATTTGGTAGGAAAGTGGGAATTTTAAATGGAATGATGAATACGAGAGCGTTAACGCGCCGCCGCTCCACCTCTAATGTCCCATCGGGTTATGATAGTAGTAATAGTAGTAAAACTAAGGGCGCAGATAAGGTTTTAGAGAGTACTCTGGTGGTTAATCCTAAATTGGTTAAATCTAAGAGAAAACAGAGGTTTTCCCTCCGGAATAGCTCATCTTTTAACGCCAAAACTCCACCAGTCGGACCAACTGCTGGCGTAAAGAGCGCTGAGGTAGTTAAACTTAATTTGGGGGGTAAAAAGAAGCTAAAGAATTTTACTATCCGAAGAATTTCTTCATCAAATCCTAAAACACCATTAAAGGACTTGACTGGCGAAGTAAAGAAAGCAGAGGTGGTCAATCCCAAGTTGGTGATTACTAAATCGCGACAGCATCTTTCTCCCTGAGTAATTCATCTACCTGCATTAATGCCCAGCCAAATAGCCTAGATTCGGAATCGATTAGTGTTAAGAAGGACGTTATTTGTGATGTGTGCTTATCATGAGTGTGCGGGATACAGGGGATGGTCGCATGTTCAATGCACTAACATTTTGATGACTGACTTTTATTTACATTACCACAATCATAAACAAATCAAATGGATATGTAAAATGTGCATGGCGGTGTTGAACAACCATCGTCGCTTGAATAAACGTACATCGATATCTGTCAACTCTATACCATTTTATAAAAGCAACTACTGTGCTACCCTGACTAATATAGATATAAATCAGAAGTCCGGTGCTCTAGCCAAGACATTGGACTGCCCACTTGAGATTCATGTAATGTTTCCCAGGTTCGGGGGCAAGTAGACAGAATTACTGAACCACGCATCACCAAACGTAACAGTTCCAGTCAAGATCAGTGGTCTGGAAGGTAAGAGACATCTACAAAAGGCAGTGGGGCAGGATACGAATCATCTCTCGGTTAATGCTCCAGTTGGAACACTTAATTCGCAAGAGTACCACCAGAGCATACTCCTAGACGAGCTGAAAACCAAAATTACTTGCCTCACAGAAAAGGTGGATTTACTAGCTAATTCATCAAAGGACTCAGCCAACACTTTGTTGGATCTTAGTAAATTCACGCGCAGTTCAGTGAAGAAAAGAACACTCATTACGAGTGGTCTCCCGAGTGCATTACTATCTCGCAGGTTTAAGGAAACAATACTTTCGGTCCTGTGCAAGAGTGTGAGACTTGAACCTGAGTTTCATATCCGTATTGAAAGGGCACTGGCTCTCAAGGCTAAGGTGGCAACTCAGTCAAACATAGTACTTACTCCCAAGCTACTAATTAGACTTTTCAAAGAAGAAGACTGTAAAGTTTTCTTCCAATCCTACATTTGATAACTCAGAAGCTCGCCACTAACTTTGGGTCAGATTTTACCTGGCAGTGTTGACTCAAGAGTTTACATTAATGAAGATCTTGAGAAAGACGAACTTGATCTATTGCATAAGGCTCTAGCCCTTAAACGGAACGGTTTAGTGGAGAGTGTGGGAACTAGGAACCGAGTGACGCATGTCACATTCAAATCGCAATCTTGTGCAGCTAATTTTAAAGTATCAATCTTTACTCATGAATTAGCCCTGCAATTGCTAGGGGATACTTCGCCAACTTACCACTTAACTAGTCATGGATGGACAACATATATCTCTGTCCACACAAGAGGAGCTGACAGCAGCTCCCTCACCATCTAATTTCAAGATTTTTTCGTTCAATGCTAGGTCTACCACCAAGAAGCTTCCCTCTATTAGACACCTGGTGGACTCATGTGAGGTTAGCGCTCTTTTGATATGAGAAACCTGGACAAAAAAACATCACTCGTCCAAACTGCTTGAGATTCAGGGGGAGGTTGCATAGGATGGACAGAATAGCAAAAAGAGGAGGTGGAATTGCCATCTACGTCGATAGCAAATTTCAATCTCATCCCATACATCGTTTTATGGACGATAGCTGGGAATTTCTTGCCGTCCGCATATCTGGTTTTGACTCTGGTGCTGAACCGATCACTCTTGTCTCGTTGTATAGATGTGCTTCAATATTCAGGGACAATGAATTTTCCATCCTTTCTGATCTGTTGAATGAAATTATGTGTCAATCTGCTCGGGTGGTGATAGGTGGGTATTTCAATGTCGGTGTTGGAGTTGTGTCTCCTATGTCAAGTGCACTAATTGATTTACTTAATGAAAAAGGGCTGACTATTCTCAATAATATGCATACCAGACATGGCCCAACCTCGGCGTCCACTATTGACCTCATTATCTCTCATCCCAGTTTCCAACCAACACGGACAGGACAGTGCCCGGGGGTATCGGATCATGAGTTACTATTCGTATCGTTTGACCTGCCTGTATCTCCTTCACATCCTATGAGATCCTATAGGAACTTCAATGCTATTCAGGTAGATGCACTTCAGGCTGACCTGGAAAGTACTAATTGGTCGCCCATTATGAATGAACCTGATCCAGAATTAGCTGCGAGTCACTTCTCTAATTCAATTTGTACGGTTTCCAATAGGCAGGTTCCAACAAAAAGTGTTAAGATCTGCTCATCGAGTGAGACTATTTTCAATTCACCAGAGCTTCGCCTCGCATGTCAGCTACGTGACATAGCACTCAGGCAGTGGAAAAGAATTAAGACTACCCAGAAATACAGAGCTTTCCATAAACATAGAAGAATTGCTGACTATATGATCAGGGCAAGGCTTAGAGCACATACTATGTCTGGGCTCAGAGAGGGAAACAGTATTAACTGGAAGAAGATAAGTGGCTTGGGATTGGGCTCAAAATCAAAAACCCAATCGGATATTAATCCAAATAAGTTTGCAGATTTTCTTTGCGCCAACCCATTAAACAACTCACATGTACACATTTACTCAACTTCCATACTGATTCTAGGAATGTGGAGCCGATCATGGAACATACGCCTATCGTAACTACTTACAGCAATTTACCTGACTTTACAGATATCAGTAATACAGTAAGACCTGAACTTGACTTAAATCTGATTAATATCGCATCGGGGCCAACTCAGGATGAAACACATTCTGGATTCAGCCTTAGGAATGTAACTGAGATGGAGATAGTAAATGCTTTAACAGAGTCAAATCCAACGCTATGATGTCCCGATCAAATTCTACAAACTAATTTTACCATTTATTCTGCCAATAGTGACTCATCTAATAAATAGACTTCTAACATGCTCACATTTCCCTAGCTATTGGAAAACGGGACTGATAACGCCCATTCCTAAGACTGACTCACCTTCCAATGTGTCTGAGTGCAGACCCATCACAATTCTTTCGGCCATTTCAAAAGTATTGGAATTCCTTATAGCTGACCAGATAACAGCGTATGTGAAGGAAAATAGTCTTCTAGATAGCAAGCAATCTGGATTTAGAAGATTCCACTCCACTAGCACTGCACTTCTGGAAGTTGCTGCGGACATTCGTAGCATGTGTGATAAGGGACTTGTTGTTGTACATGTGTTGCTTGACTTCAGCAAAGCATTCGACTCAGCATCTCATGATAGGCGAATCACTAAACTCAGTTCGCACTTTAACTTCGCGTCATCGGCCTGTGAAATGATACGTAGTTACCTAGTTGGGAGGTCTTTTATGGTCAAATCTAGGGATGAGCTCTCCTCGTTGAGATGGCTAAGATCTGGCATACCTCAGGGTGCTGTGCTATCCCCGTTATTGTTTTCACTGTACATTAATGATATCTGCACGACTCTCAACAGGGTAAGTTATCACATCTATGCGGATGATGTGCAGATCTATATTGGAGGGCCGTCTAATAGAATACATGAGACGGTGACTATAATCAATGAGACTCTAGAGGAAATAGTTGATTGGGCGAGGACTAATGAATTATCGCTGAACCCAATGAAAACGCAGGCGATTGGCTACACTATTAGACAAGAAAATGTGCCAAATATAATAACTCAAGTCTTCTCATGGACCCCAACCTAAATTGGAAAGCGCACATTAACCTTATGTGTTCACGAATGTACTTTGGATTTCGATCATTATACGCAGCATCTCCGCACTTCGATGAAACCACAAGACTGCGGCTTTTCAGGGCACTAATTTTACCTCATTTTATGTATGCGGACATAGTCCTTTATCCTCTCTCACAGTCGGGAATTTCAAAACTTCTAAGAGCCCTTAAGGCCTGTGCTCGGTATGTATTTGGTCTGAGAAGAAGAGATCATGTGGGCCCTTGCTTGAGTTTCTACTGCCAGGATCACTTCAAAGTTTATATGAACTGAAGGTACTGTCATTTATACATAAGGCAAAATCTGGTCTTCTACCAGGATATGTGAGAGTTCAATTCTCATGGAGTAGAAGAAATGGGCGTAGGTTAATATACCCACGTGAAAACACCCAATTTGGGAGCAGTAATATATTCTCGCGGGGAGTCACTACTTGGAACCAACTACCATGCGAGCTAAGAGAAAAAAGTCTTAACATGCAGTTCAACACAGAAGTAAAGGCTGTGATTAGTGCTGTCTAATCAGTTAAAAGGGCGGCTCATTGACTGCAAAACAATAATATCTTACACTAACTCTGACCACCTACTACTGGCTTGTGAATTCATTGGGATTGTCAGCGGGGGTGTTAGGGTAAAAATATATATATATATATATTAATAAATGATTATTAAGAAACATGCTGAGGGTGGGTCCGGTGCCAAAGATGGGTCCATTGCCAGCGTAGGCTTAGTTAATACAGTACAAATAATTATAATGTTTAATCAGTTAATAATAATATTAACTAGATGGAATTGAATTTAAGTTAATTTAATTTAAAATTAAATGTGTGATTTACTTTAATTTAAAGCAATGTGATCTATTTAAACTGATTTAAAATAATATTGCAAACTGAATTTATTATTAATAATTTACTTTCAAATGTTTGATATACTGCTATCATCCAGGATACTACTGGATGAGTCGTGAATGTAAAGGACTGCAGGCACTGTCTAAGTCGGTCCTATGTTGTACTAATAATGAATCTGTAAGGATGTACTACGGTCGTTTAGCTGTATGAGCTAATCCATTTATTAATATCTAAGTCAATTACTGAACATGTTATAGTAGACTAATTACCTTTATTTTTACGTTTATTTTTTGTTTTTCCAGTGTAATAATCTATTTCTAAGCTGTTGTATATCGGAAGGCCCAGCGTTATACGTTGCTTTAGGCAGGGGCTCAAAAATAAATGCTCTTTGAATTTGAATTTGAATTTAATCGGATGATTTGTTTCTACATAATTTATACTCACGTCTGCATGGCGACTGCACCCCCGTGCTGTGTGCAAAACGCCTGATGGTACCGGGGTACCCCGGGCATTGAACAATGTAATAACGACTGGGTGTTGACATAAGGCTTAATGAATTATTTATTATTATTAATAGAATTATGTGTTGAAAAAATCGGTAAATCTTGATTGTTTCTTCTGAGTATAACTTTTTTTTAATGAAAAAACATTTAATGTTTTTTAATGACATTTGGACCTTATCAGAAACGTCAGTTGTTGTTTTGATTACAAATTGCAAAGTTTTGATGGCTTCCTCTAAGTGATGTTTCTTTGGTAAGAGCATCCTGTTCAAGAAAAGGACTTGCTAACACGTTTTCATCAATTTCAACATAATCCGTCCAGTTGTCGGTGCCTGCACTATAGTCGTTTTCAATCAGAATTTTCCAAGTTTCTTCGAATTCTTCCTCCACATTATGTTCTGCAAATGGAATGAGCGGCAATTCAACCTCTTCATCCCAATCCAATTCAGGAGCTTTAAAACCACATTTACGAAAGCAATTTCTTATAGTCGAGGATCCAACGTCTTGAGTCCATACTTTGGATACCTCTCTTACACAATCTAGCAAAGTTAACGATAAATTTTCTTTTGTAGTTCGCTCAAACTTCGTTTTTTTTCACAAACTATAAATGTTTTTTTCTAAATAACTGAGTGAAATTAGGAATATTATCACAAATTAAAAAATTTTAAAAGAGCTTTTCCGTAAAAGTTTAGATAGGTAATAAATATACCCAAAACACGCTCCCGTTGAAGACGCTGGGATATTGATAAATTTACTTATTTGTAAAAGGTTTAAAAAAATAACGGTAACAATTTTTTACAGTAAAATGTGTTATTAACAAAGTGGTTTTATCTATTTATTTTTATAGAGCATACAATTAGCTTTAAAAAAAAGTCCACTATACCATTATACGAGCACATATGATACTTACATATCCCTAAAGTTTCTATAATATTTAGAACTGATGATGCCCAAAGCAAGGATTCACTTATCAAATAACTGCTATTTTTGCAAAACTAAGCTCGAGAAGTAGTGTTTTGCTAAACTATGCATGATTTCAACAATATCCCACCGTCTCGGATGGGCTTGAGTTTTGGGACTGTCTGTATATTTTGAATGTGGATTCTTAGACAGGCAGAGTCCTAATGAAAATTACGGCGATCATAATTATTGAAATGTAGTTTAAGATTAATTTTACTTATAAAGTTTATTTAATTTTTAAATTCACATTCCAATTCAAATAAAATTGTTATATTTTATGTAATGCATATTATATATATACATGTATATATGTATATCATTAATCACGAATACTCAATCAAAAAAATTCTAAAAAGCAAACGCCTCACATTTCAATTGAAATTTACCTGCTAGAGAAGTTATTACAAATTTAGATAAATTAAAATGTCTTATTATTTCGTACACTTCACTGTCGATAATTATTTGCTCTCTTTCAGTTAATGTTTCTTCACTTTGAGTAGAGGTTTCCTTATCCTCGCATACAACACGATTTATAAATTTATTAACAACCCGTGTGCGCATATGTAATTAAAACTCTCATAGGACTGACAAAATAATCAATCAATCAGAGTTCTTCACACGCGATTTACGAAAAAAACGAATTATGGCGAAATTATAAACCGAACCGATATCCCGGGATATTTGAAAATATTTGCGTACAGGCTTTAATTTTGGCCTAGGTTTCACTTATGTCTTTGATACACTTTACACTTTAATTGTTCGAATAACTATTAGGTTACGCAATGTCCAATGTCGAGAAATTATTACAGCTTGTTGCGCGACGGCAAGCTCTGTTTTTGTCTGCTGTTTTGTAATTATGGGGTGTTTGGGTTCAATTGAATTGGGAAGTTGGATATGTTTGGAAAGGTAGCGGAGTATTAGAAATTTCTATAAGTTGTTGTGGGATGATGACTGGCGTTTCATCCTACATCATGAGAAATATCCCGAAAGTTCAGAATGGTCCAGCGATGATAAGTCCCATGATGATTGAGCAGCGCCAGGATGGTGTCCTATCCACGATGGTGGCTTCCTGTGCTAGTGCAGCAAATAAATCTTTCGACCAGGTAATAAATGTTTCTCGTTTCAGAGTAAATAAGGTGGAGAGGTGATAAATAATGGAAGTTTTCTAGTTGAAGTTGTGTTGAAAGCTGACTAATGAGTGGGTTTGGATGGTGAGAGAAGATCTTCTCAAGTTGTTTAAGCGCGATAGTTAGAAGGTGGTTCTCAATTGGAGTGATGTCAGGTTTCCTGTACACTCCTGTACAGTCCCGTAAGATTTTTCTTTTAAGAACGTTAATTTGCTTCATATATGATGGCGAAATGGTGTGCCAGATGGGTCTGACAAAATAAGCGGAAGTAACCGGTTTTATAGCAGCACGAGCAAAATTACTACCTGTGTACTTATTCTACCAAGAAAAATCTCAAGATTTAGTTGCTTGAACGCGCAAGGCTTAGGAATAATTCGTCAGATGCAATGATACACACTGTCTACCTAACTTATCAGTGAAATGATAGGGTAAAGTGGTCGTATTACATTTTATGGAAATTTTGTGCACTTTTATCATTTCTATTTGAATTAAGGGCGTAAAATGTAAATTTTACGTAAAAGAAATCAAAAAATGCAAATTTGTTACTACAACATATTTAATTTATTGATGCTATAAAATGTTGTAAATTTTACAGTAAATTACATATTATATTACACAAAATGCATTCCAATGATATTACAACCACTTGTTGTAAATATTATCACTGATTTTTAAAATCTAAAGTAACGTTGATATTCTTACATGCTGAATTACTGTAATTTGAACAATAAATTTTTACAACATGTAACATAAATGAGAACAAAACCTTTCATGTTTTGCTGTATAGATGCCCACTAATTTGTTAAAGCTACTACATTTTGTGTGGAATTAGCATATATTTGTATTATTGATAGTCAACCATGTAAATTTATAAAACTAACAACTAGTAGTTGTCAAAAATATTGCAATTTTCTCTGGGTATAGAGATACAACCCAGCCGACGCTAACAAACTTATCTGGTTTTTTGTTATAATGAAGTATGAATAGATACTGAGGTATCCAGATCACACTTCACGGAGTTCGACACGAGTTCAGACACGGGTTAATATAACAAAAATAGTATACTTACTGACGTTTAGTGACGCAATTCAAGATATCAGCCACTCCTCAGACTTCCGATATGCAGAACTAATTTGAAAGAAAAGTCGCCCTGCTTTAGAATTCAAAAGTCTTACAACACTAAATTCAATAATATTGATATTCTTGGTACTAGTTTACTGGCATTTAGAAAGCTTGTCCGGCTTGAGATCAGTCATTAATTGCTAAAATTTCCTATTAAGTGATTGAATTTCCGTCCTCCGCTATTCCCTTTGCTTTGATTGTACTCCAATCTGTTTGATGGATAATCCTATTTAGCTCAGTTGCCTTTTTATTTATTTTTTCCTTTTACTTTTCTTTTCATACTCTCCATTATCATAATTTAAGTTTTTATTTTATAGTAGTTTTGATTATTATTGCTTAAGGTATTTCATTTTTGTTTCTCTTTCTTTGTATCTTATTACTTCTAACATCATATTTTTTTAATTTCTTTATTCTGAATTTCATTCCTCCACATACTTATATTTCCTAACAATTTCCTTTGTTATCTTTAAATTTCTCCTGCTCTACTAGTTTATTTTTTGAGGTCATTCCTTTCAACTCGTACACGAATTTATCAGTCTATTTATTTATATTTCTGTTTTACTATTTTCGACACTCTCGCAGACCCACTTTTCGTCATCACAGCGAGCTGAAATTTGGCACACAGGTTTATGTCGCGTGATAATTGAATCTATCAAAATTTCCATGGAAAAACCCGGAAAATCGGGAAAAAACATTTGAAAATTTGGTACAAATTTGATTAATGATAAATCCGTTTCAGGAAAAATGCAGAGTTTTACGATTTTTCCGAAAAAAATGTCCGGAATTTTCCGACTTTTCCGAAAAATTTTCCGGTAAAAAAGTTTTCTAAATTACGCAGGATCAAGTGCCCTATCAACTGGCAACCGATAATGGAGAAAACTTGCAGCAAAAATCGAGGAAAATTCATGTAAAACGCTTATCCGGAGTTTTTCATACCAAGGAAGCGTTTTGCAACCTAAGACAAAGTTGTAGAGCGAAATGAGTTGCATAAAGTTGCTTTTGTGGAAAACTCCGTGGAAAACCCGTAATAGCGGGAAAATCATGGGACAAATTTTCATCGATATGATTAGTGATAAATCTGTTTCAGGAAAAATCCAGAATTTTTCGACTTTTCCGGAAAATTTTCCGACAAAAAAGTTTTATAATCTATACAGAATCATTTCTTTTCCGTCCTACTGGCATCAATACTTTCTCTTCAACAATCATGAAAACTTGCATGAAAAAACGAGGAAAAGTCTGTGGAAAACATAGAAAATCGGGAAAATTCATGTTGTATGGGATCAAGTTGCAATACAGCTAAAAGCGCTGTTTAAAACATAATTTGAATTTCAGAAAACCGTTAGAGTACTTCAACGATTTGAACTCGAAAAATTTTTGTTTTCGGATCGGCACCAAACATGACTTAAAAATTGTTTTAAAATATCTCCATGCAGCACGTAATAATAATTTAGTTAACGTGAAACAGGCAGAAAATAAAATAAGTAAAAAACGAGTTTTCAAACAAAACTGAGGCCAAGCCGCATGAAAAGTGGAAAATAAACTTTTCTTCACACACAGAGGTGGACTCAGATTTTATTCGCTGACAAACACCGATATATTTCAGTATGATCAATCAGAGGTAATAAGTGATTTGAATCATGAAGAGAAAGAATATTCAAGAGAAATGTCCCAATCAAAAAATCTCAGTCAGTTTTGTTTGAAAACTCGTTTTTTACTTATTTTATTATATTTTAGTTTTGTATACTTTTCTTTATATAGCCTTAGTTGTAGCTCTTTTATTATATAATTCTGTCTTCTCCAAACTTTCTTTTGTAGCCTAGTAGTTTAAATTTAAGGTAGTATATTATTAGAGCTAATCTCTGTTTACTACTCTTGTTAGTTGCTTATTAAATAAATAAATAGGCCTGTTACTCCAAATCCAACACAAGAACTATTTTCAGTTTTGGAACCATTCGACCTTCAAATTAAGACCTGGAGTACAATGAACTCAACGCCAACCAATGGAATGGAGAGAAATATCAATGGTCTCTCATCTCTATATCTGTCAAGACTCAATTTTCATTAATGATCTGCTTTTGTATCCATTCAATCCCATCCATAGTTGACAGCTGATGATAGTACCCTTGTTTTTGCTTACCCTTTTGACACTCTAGCGGACTCCTGGGGGAATACCAAATGTGTCAAACGAGATTGCATGATGAATCAATGAAAATATCCTTGCTTGAGGGAAAGGGAATAGCATCCAATTCAATGCATCGAAGTCCCATAGTTGTCTCATCTATGATTTAGACTGTAGTGGAGTGCGGACGTGTTCTTGGACAATGGCTAATATTAACCGATGAACAAAATGCGATGATCTTCTTTCCGATATGAAAAGTGTTCATTGCGGTATTTGTAACAATTATTATCATAAAAGATGTTCTAGTGCTTCTGACGGTTTGTTAAAATATTTTGAACAGCATTCGTTTATTTTTTGGAAGTGCCCTGTATGCATCAACTTATTTCTTGGTGAACTTATGACTCGGTTCTTAACGTTATCGAATGAGTTAGAATCTTTAAAAAATAAGTTCTCTCGTGAATTTGATGTGATCAAAATTTTGATTTCTGCAAATAAAAATTGTGATTCTCCCCAATTTGAAAATAATAATAATGTCAAAGGTGCTAATTCAACTTTACGTAAGATTTCTTCCCAAATTAACGATAACATTTCAATACCGCAACGGTTATCTCTGCGTGCTGACAACGTACTTGGTGCTCGGAGTTCAGTAACGGTTGACGACGGCGTAATGAATTCAATAACTCAACACATTCAAAGCCATGCAGCGAAATGCTCTGCTTTAAATATTAATTGCTCTCAAGTGAATGATGATGCTAATAATGTAGTAAATTCTGCCGCATATGGTCAGTGAACCTATTCAATCGAATGCAACGTCATATGTTAATAATAACAAACGCTCCAGCTGGTTACTGTTCAATGAAAGAAAAATCTAAATAAAAAATCATTGGAAATAATATCGCTGCCGGTGACCTCTCAGCTGTAAGCAAATTTAAGTTCTTGCATCTCTCACGTTTACATCCGGACACCACTCCTGATAAAATTATATCTTTCGTTTCCGTGAAGACAGGGGTTTCATCTGATTTGTTTATTTGTTTTCCTCTTTCGAAAAAGGATGGTGACTTGTCTTCTCTTCGATTTAAGACGTTTAAATTGGGTGTTCCCGAGTATTTCTTATCCAGATTATTGATCGCCGACATTTGGCCATCAGGGGTGTATGTTCGAAAATTCTCCAACATTTCAAAAAACGATGTAATACCAACGAATGTGGCCCAGTCCCTGGATCACACTCAAGTTCAACCACAATCTCAACCTCATGCCCAAATTCAAGTTCAATCTTAAAGACTAATTCAAAATTAAACTATAAAATGCTGAACATTTATTATCAAAATGTGCGAGGTTTGAGAACGAAACTTCTTGACTTTTTTCTTGCTGTTTTGGAAAATGACTATGATATTATTATGCTCACTGAAACTTGGCTCAATGAGCATATCTTTAGTGGAGAACTTTTCGATGAGAGTCAATATATTGTTTATCGTAAAGATCGGTGTCCTTTCTCGACTGGTTTTACAAGAGGAGGAGGAGTTCTAGTTGCCGTTCGTACCTCTTTTGTGTGCGAGAAGATTCATCTGGATAATGACTCCGCGGAAATCGATCAATTATGCGTTCGAGTGTCATATTATCTTAATTCTATCTCCGTGGATATTTGCGTAAGTTATATATCACCTTCTTCTTCAATCGAACTGTATAAAGGTCATGTAAATAATGTGTTGTCACTATTTGAGAAGTATGATGATGAGAATTTTTTATGTTTTTGTGGTGATTTTAATTTGCCTAATATTGATAGGCAATGGAATTTAGAGCAATCTATGTTAATACCAAAGAATATCTCATCTGAGGTAGAATGTTACGTTGTAGATAATTTGGTAGGAATAGATTTAATTCAACCGAATTCAATAACAAATATGTTTAGTAAACTGTTAGATCTAATATTTATAAGGAAGGAATTAAAATTTGAAGTTCATGAAGTTAGTACTCCTTTAACTCCTATTGATTTTCTTCATAAAGCTGTTAATCTTTCCATTTCTGTTTATGAATTTTGTGCGCACTGTAATGAAGCAGATATTTTTGAATATAATTTTGTTAAGGCTGACTACCATAATCTTAATAACTTCCTTTCAAATTATGAATGGAATTCGATATACTCTGATGATTTACATCAAATGTATAGCAGGTTCCTGGACGTTATTCATGAAGGCCTTAAAAAACATGTTCCTACTAAGAGAATCAAATCCAATAAGAATCCAAAATAGTTTAACAAAAGTGTTATTAAACTTAAAGATGCTAAATCTAAAGCGCATAAAGCTTTTAAAAAATCTGGCAATCTTTCCGAAGAATAAGGTACTGTCAGCTTAGGCGTGAATTTAACTTCCTACTTAGATCTATGTACAATCAATAAGTTTGGTCTATGGACTGCAGTATTAAATCCAATAGAAAGGCATTTTGGTCATTTATAAATACTAAGCGTAATTCTACAGGTCTTCCGAAAATGCTGCAATATGACAAGAAAAAGGCCTTAAATTTAGAATCGAGTTCTGACCTGTTTGCTGAATATTTCAAATCCATGTACAGTGATGACTCTGTTTATCTTAATGGTAATGATTTTACGCCTCCGCCTTCTCTTGACATTGGTGTTGTCTCTTTGTCTACCACCGACGTACTTCAGTGCTTAAGAAACTTAAATTCTAATACCAAATCCTACACTGACTTTTTATGCACTTCTCGAATGAAAAATTGTGCTGACACCTTGGCACATCCATTAACTTCAATTTTCAACTTATCTTTACAAACAGGGATTTTGTTAGATACTTGGAAAGTCTCGTTCATTACACCGATATTTAAATCTGGGCAAAAGGATGACATCACAAATTATAGAGGTGTCTCTGTTATGAATACAATTCCTAAAATTCTTGACTCGTTGATTCATTCTAAAATTACATTTTTAACCAAAGAAATTATTTCATTGGAACAGCATGGTTTTATTCCTGGTCGATCATGTGTAACTAATCTTACTTCTTTTTCACATTACGCTATTAATTCTATTGAAGATTCATTTCAAGTTGATGTAATTTACACGGATTTCTCTAAAGCATTTGATAGAATTAATATTTCTATTCTTTTATGTAAACTTAGTATACTTGGCTTTGACTCATCTTTTTTAAAATGGATTGAATCCTATCTGACTGATCGTTAACAATACGTCAAAATTGGTAGGATCCTTTCCAGAGAGATAAACGCTTGCTCTGGCGTGCTTCAAGGTAACCACTTAGGTCCTCTGTTTTTCTTGCTTTTTATTAACGATATAGTATAAAGTTTCAAATTTACTAGATGTTTGGTGTTTGCTGATGACTTGAAATTGTTTTTAAAAGTCAATTCTGTGGATGATTGCGCACTTATTCAACGTGATCTCAATGGTTTCCTGATTGGTGTTCTATAAACAATTTTCACTTAAACATTGGTAAATGTAAAACTATGACATTTCATCGATTATCCAATCCAATAATTTTTAATTATCTTATAAATAACAGTACTCTTCCTATGGTTTTTGATGTTAATGACTTGGGTATTATACATGATATTAAATTGAGCTACATTCCACATGTTGAGCTGATAGTTTGTAAGGCTCGTAGATGCCTAGGTTTCGTTAAGCGTAATTCTAAAGACTTCAGAGATGTTTACAATCTTAAAGCTCTCTACTTCGCTTTGGTAGGGTCTATTTTAGAATATTCAAGTGTCTTTTGGTGCCCCTATTACAAAGTTCATATTGAACGTCTTGAATCAATACAGAAAAGCTTCACTATATTTGCGCTTTACAAAAGTAACTACCGATATGATAATCTACCTTCATATTCTGTAAGATGTTTACTGTTGGGTTTATCTCAATTGGAATTTCGACGGGAGGTTAACTGTGCGGCGTTTGTTAAAGATATTTTGGATTACAGAATTAACTCGCCATAGTTATTATCATTGATTAGTATATATGCTCCCGAAAGGCCAATTCGCTCTAGGTGCTTGGTGTATATTCCTCATCACAGAACAAATTATGGCAATCACGAGCCTATTTCAAATTGTTCCTCAATGTTTAATAAATTTTCATCAATTGTCTATACTTCCATGCCAAGAGATAGTTTTAAATCTTGTATTTTCGATAATGATAGAAGTGTTAACTCATCTTAGAATTAATTAATAAATTAACTGCAGTTCTGTCAGATATTGTAATCTGTAGACAACTAAAATAAATAAATAAATCTCTTTAAAAAAAGATGACAAATCTTCCACTCGCTTTTGTTTTGATGGAACACTGATTTACAATATTCCGTCTTTATGCATTGGCAATAATATTTCCCGTGAGTTCAGCTGGACAGCTCACATTTTCTCTATTGTCAAAGAAGCATTTAAATGTCTTTGATTTCTACAAAGGTGTAAGAAATATTTCAGCCAATCGAATTTGGCGCTCCTATACAAGTCCTATGTCAGTCCTAGAAATAAATACAGTTCCCATATCTGGGACGGGTTGGTCGTACAGCCTTAGCTTCATTGGAAATTGTCGAAAAGGCAGCCTTCGAGCTCATTGGCGCAATTTGGCAACAACTTGTCATATCAACTCACTCGAGCACCGCCGTAATATTGGATGCCTTTCGATCCTCTATTGATACATGCATGGTTAATATTCTGATGAAATATCCATGATCCCCTGCAGATTAATTCCTGCACGCAATACCTGGCTGCAAGCTACGCGCATCCTTTCATCCCTTCACAATACCTTGGTTTAAACATAAAAATTCCGTGATGCTTTTTAATCCTAAACTGTTCGAATGTGAAACAGTCAACCATCGTCTATATTTCCCACGGCATACGATTTGCGATATTTGAAGGTTATCTGCAGCTACACCACTCTCCTCCCGTTCCTTAATTCCTTTCCATATCACCTTCCTGCGGTGGCGTGCTTTGCATTATAGGCTATCCCAGAGCTTGACTTAATCATATATAAAAAAAACAATACATGCATTTTTGCTCAGAAAATTAATTTCTGTGCTAACCCAGGGATTACAGGAGAAAGTACAGCATGCATGCAAGCCTCCCTTCCAACGCGATTTTTAACTTGACAGCAGAAGGCAGTTCGGATGATGTCTTATCATTTTGCATGCAAGATCATTTAAACAAATGAAAAAGCTAGAATTGGTCTAAGGTCAATTCTTATGATACCCTAAATGAATACACGTATGAAATTTCGTATGGTCGCCCATTTGAGCAATTTTGATTTTTTGCATTGGTTTCTCGCATATATTTCTAGAACGGCTCGACGGACAGAAAAAATGATTATAACCAATTTTATAGGATTTCTTATTCTGAAGAAGTTTTTAGTACAATAAAAATGTCTGGGAATGATCGTTTTCAAAGTATATGTAAAGTTTTATACGGCAACACGAAGAAGGGGTTGCCCGATTTAGTCCATTTTTGATATTTTATTTGCTGTTACTATGAAAACACAATGTTCCAAATTTCAGCTTTCTATGTCATCGTGTTCTCAGTGTCCAAATATATCGTGGAAAACGAAATTTTTGTATGGCAACTCCACGAAGGAGGTGCCCGATTTGTCTGATTTTCTAACTTAATTTTACTTATTTTTTTAATGTCCGTGTACAAAATTTCAGCTGCCTAAGTGAACGCGTTCTCCAGTTATCGTACGCACGGACGGACGGACATGCAAAAATCAAAATAACTTTTAATTTTATGCGGGGGTGTCCAATCCATTTTGCTCTACCATCATTATTTCTGTGCGTTACAAACGGAATGACAAACTTAGTATACCCTATAGATTTCATCTAGGGTATAAAAATGGCATTGAGGGGTAAAGTCTTGCGTATATTGGAAAATTATAGCAGTAAAGGAAGTAGCAGGCTGATAAAAACCCAAGAAAAAATTAAGAGGATGCTGTTGGTAAATGATGCAATGCAAATGATCTCAGAAAATCTCATTTTCCCAGAATAAATTTATCAATTTCTCTGAAGCATTTCTTTTCTGCCATCTTGAAAACAGTATAATGTCAAATTACTATCACCTCAGGTGCCATGGTTTTTCATCATGCAACTTCGGTTACACGTGCAAGAAGTATGGCAGTGCAGATTGCATGCAAGCAGTACTTGCAGGTGTAACCGGGTAACGCCCGTTGTGAAAGTAACTCATCAAGTTACACATATATGTATGTATATACCTAGCATATTACAACAGCTCATTAAATAATGAGTCGTACTGTGTATTCATAGAAACTAGAACATCTTGAAACTTTAGAGGATAACTTTGTTTCCTTGGGTCGAAATATTGCGGTTCGGAATTTGAAAATTCATTTATTTGCTTAATTGCATTGTGATGTAAAGTAAATTTCAAGAATTTCTCTAGAGAACTTAGCATTTGAATTTGGTGAAAGTTTTAGAGTTGGCCAGAGTAATGAAAGATCCGGTGGCAATGGATTACGTATCATTCCGTGATGCGGTGGAAATAAATTTATATTTGAATGTGAGTTTTAAAACTACTTTAACAATGTTTTTGAGCTGTGGTGCGATAGGTACTTATAATTTCTACCGGTGTACTTGATTCCGTAATGTTTTCAAAATTATTAAGAAGGAGAGCAAAGTCACTGAACTAATCTACAGTTATATATATGAATAGTGATTGATACAATGGCAACGAACAACTATTCTCAAAAAGAAGCAAAGCTTCGTGTGATTTAATAAAAAATCTCACTAATCACAAAATCAGTAGATTTCCTCAGATTAAAAGAAAAGTTTTTTTTTACCATCCACACAATGGGAGTAATAAAGCATGAAATGGTGATGGTGGTATTCTAACTGTGTTTCTGATATGTCCAATTGTAACTGGACAAATCTCTCTCCAGGGGTTACCTACACAGGATGGGACTTTTGTTGGCAGTTCTAAAGGATGCGGGGAGGAGGCTCACTATATCTGGGACTCTTAGTGGTGAAGATAAGATAAGGAATACAAATTATTTGACTCATACCTACTAAATGAACTGCATGAAGTAGGAAGGTTGCGTTAAAGATGAATTCTAAATTTCCGGCTAAGACTTATGACCAATTTCTAATAGATATTGAGCGTGAGTAATGGCATTAGTAGAGGTCTAGGCTAAAAGGACTTTTAGAGATCTCGAACTCTCTCCAATCAATCCATCCATATCCTTGTCGTTATTGTTTTCTCATAATTTTTCTCATTCCCTACAAAAGTCGCACACGCATTAATAAGTACAGATCTACTGAGTACAGTACCATAAAATTTACATAAATTACGATGTTTCTATTCTCACAATATTATTCAAAGTAGTTAAAAGGGCTACAAACTTGTGACAGTTTCTTCATAAACAGTTTAGTATTTTTTCTGTAAATAATGTTTCCGCATCCCATTCGTGTATACATTTCCTGCAATTAAATGCTGCTGCACGAGGACGTTAATACCAAAATCCAACACTTAAGTGCTCGATGAAATCGGCAAAGATGAGAGATCGACACAAATCACAGTTTGCGAGAGTTCACTCCACAATTCCAAGTACTTAAAGTGTTATACTATATACATATATGCAACAGGAAAAACGAAAGTAAAAAATGTGCACAAACATTTATTTAGCTCACGCTATAATCGAGAGAAAAATTCACAACTGCTGACGCGATACTCAATTTAAGATAAACATAGACTACAATTTCCAGAATAATTGTTATTAGATAAATGGAGGATAACTAATAAGTGCCAATTGAGCTTTTGTATAAATATCGTAACAAATAGTATAATTCTCTTGTCCACAGTATATCTACTGTACGTGTCCCTCCCGTACAATGACTCAATTAAATTGGACAATGTGAATGCGGTTCGTAAATGGTTCACTTACTTACCTTCAAAGGACTACACATCACGAGCTATAGGGGAATACATACATATATATATTCGCTTTGGTTAACCCAAAACCCTCGAGAATACTTCACAAGCCATGAAACAGACTCCCTGCCTACCACATGCGAGGCCCCCCGTAGTCCTTACATTCTAAAATATTTGCAGTGTTCTTATGTAAAAGTGACAAAACTTTAATTTGAATAGCTCCTCCGCCCTAAACTACTCTTCATACAGAAAAATGGTGTTCCAATAATCTTAAGCTTGCTTTCCTATCTTCCGAACCGTAATAAAATTTTCATACCTTTCCTAACAAAATTATTTAAACAAACTTATCTTAACCAAATGACTACGATTCCTCAAACAAAAATTCTTTAGCTGAGTAATCGTTGTAATATCGCTGTGCCGTCATGGCATGCCGGGGGCTGATGATATCGAATGTAGCTGCCTACAGATTCGGACTACGGCTGTACATACTCACATGCAATTATCACTCAGCAGAGAAGTATTGAGCGTAAAATGGTAAGGTTACTTTGTAATCAAAACTATTTTATTATTTTGTTAAGTAAGGTATATAGGAAGTGTAGCCTTTGGGAAGGTAAGGAACCAAGCTTTAAATTACTAGAAGACTATTTTCCTGTATAGATAGTAGTTTAGGCTCTATAGCATATATAAAACCAATGTTTGGCACTTTTCCATAAGTATCAATATAGAACATTTTAGAGAACAGACTCCGAACACACACATATAGATCTCTGTTTCATGGCTTGGGAAGTATTCTCGAGGGTTTTGGTTAACCTCATCCAGATTTCCATTAGCCACAATCACAACTGACAGTTGCAATTGTAGTTAAAAGCTTTCAATCTCTCGTTTAATTTTAGGCTTCTTTCATGTTATAAAAGAAACAAAATTCAATTTCATTTAATTGCAAGAGGATTGGGGGGAGGGGATTTTCTTTTTCAAAAAGCGAGATGTGCACTGCGGGGTTGTATACTACTAAAGATAGCAATCCCTGGTAAAAATACAACATTATTAAGTAGAAACTACGGATGAGTGAAAATCGATTAGATAAACAGCCCACATTCTGTCAACGAGTAATAACACCGACTAACACTGGTTGATTGCTCAGACGACTGACAAACATCTAATCTTCTTTAAATTCCCACAGATGCAGGAATTCCACAACAAGTCCACTCTAGGCATGAGAGGCGAATGGTGTAAGCAATACTTAGGATGATGAAAAAGATGAAATAAAATTTAACACTCTATAATGGACCGACAACATTTTCCAAGTATCATGAATGTGGAATATTAGCTTCGTCTTCGGCTAACTATTATAAAATCTGAGACGAAAACGAAGACGAACCTAAGTACCTGCGGAATATGAACAAATCACAACTTCTAGTATTACTGGGAATTACAGTGGAAAAAGAGTAAGGATTGTCACGCTGAATATATAATTGTAAGATCCAGGAAAAAGTTAAAATTTTTGATTGTTCTTAAGGCGTCACCAAATTAAAAAAAAGATTTGTGAATCGGATGAGAAAAATTAAAGAAATCGTCCCTTATTAGGGAAGCTAAGCATATCATTCATGGCTGAATACGAAAAACAAAGTGATATCGGCGAACAATTCTCTATATCTTTCAACAATAAAAGTGTGCAGACGCTGCTCGAATACTCGTAAACAAGCATCCATCTTTAACGAATTCATGATTATATACATGGAAAACCACAAAGATCCTGGAGTGGACAGCGCTTCCAGTGAATGAAATGTTGATAGAAGTAGGTACATATATACATTTGTGGCCTTAAATGTAACGCGGAAAAAACCAACCATTTCAAAGATGGGTGGAGATTTTCAGAGTATACTGCAGAAATACCAGACCACCAGCTCTTTGTGCATTTGGGGTTTCGCAGTATAGGCAGTATCATAATCACCTACACCGGCAAATATGAAAGTATCTTGAAAGATCAAAAATTACCAAATATCGTGGGCTACATCCAAGGTAACAGAGAACCAAAATGGTCTTAAACAGGGCGAGACGGTATCTTTAATCTAGCATTACACTTCAAGTTATAAAAATATGTGAAGTAAGGTAAAGCGGATCTCTTAAACTTTAATCTATGAAAACAATCGCCTAATAACGGTACTAGAATCGGACTACATATTTTATTCCGCTAAAAATTCAATTCCCCATGGACTACTTTCATCCGCCATCTTCACAATTCGTACGAGCGTAACCGGTTTTGACTTGAATGGCACTGGCGAGTCCTTATTGAAATGCAATCTATTTCGTCAGTTGAATAGAATCGTACTCATTGAACTACCTATATGCGTTGGAGCTTAGTCTACCGAGCGAATATTTGATGATTATTGTTATCGCGCTTTTGACAGTCAGTTTTGTGTGTAATTTTGTGAAAGCGCGTGCAGTTGCTTAATTTAAATAATTGCAAAGTTATTAATTATGTTTTGGAATTAAGAAAGCTGTTGTTTCAAAACCGTTTGCAGGGGGCACCTGCCATTACGCCTTACGCCTTCTCGTAATAAAAGTCAGTCTGGTCCTTGGGTGCTCCTTTATAAGCAAAAGAGCTGTCGGGGGAGCCGCTCGTATTCCTCGGGGATAATTGGTATTACGCTGGAGATGATTTCAAGTCAAAATGACGCACCAAATTTCAGGTTAGTAATTATTCTATTACGACTGTTTTAGTGTTAGTGTGAATGTCGCCCACACAAATTAGCGACGGATGTAATGTGGCGAAAGCCTTTGCGCTCTAGAGGGGAAATGAACTTTTGTCCCAATTCTCTGGGGCTCCACTCGGAAATGTCTTTTATTTACAAATAGCGTAAATCTTTTTTCCTTAAACTGAGTATACAAATTTTAGCAAGTGCCGGCTGGTGAAATATCTGGCTTTTATGTTCTTTCAAAACGCCTTGCCGTTAATTTTGGAGTCTTACTCTCCTTCAACAGGCGGTCAGGATTTAACGTAACTAACTCCGCTATTTCTTTTAACAATAAACTTTATTTAATACAACAATCTTCGCTTTCAAAAAAAATTGTTTTTAAAAAAAAACTTCCAAACTAAAATTCTCTTGTCTCTAGATTGCTGCCAAAACTGCAAATGCGGGACTTCTTCTTTTCTCCAAAAAATCCATTTTAACTGCATTTCATGCAGGGCAAGTTATTTTCCAAGGAGTGCGGCCGTTATTTCCTTAACACATTTAAATTATCAATTTCTCCAAATTCACATTTACTAATTTTTTCTCGTCTTCTAGTTTTAAATCTTTCTTGGCCGGCGGATGGAATCAGCCTCAAAACAAACGATCGTCGTGGGATCGTATATTTCTGGTGTCTGCTATATTTTCTAGATAAGCACAGATTGGTATTTTTCTTGGTTTTCTTGATTTTGTACCTGTTTTTTTTTTAAATGTATTCCTACCCATCTTAGGAATATTGTAACATTATCCACCACCGTGAAAGAAGGGCTGTTCTCACCATTACAAGTTCCAGTCACTTTACGAAGGACGGATATGATGCACTAACTTCCGCATCATCTTTCATATTTAGGACTGCTTGCAGATGATGTTCAAATGATGGCTATTGGAGCTTGTACCTGGATATAATGATTGGATTCGATGCGGGAGATGCAAAATATTACCAAGACTTGAAACTAAAAAATACCTCAAAAGACGAGTTACGCAGGTAAACCTTTTAGTGCTTGTGTTGTAATTGGACAAAATTTTAATCTTAAGTACTGGGAAATGCTATTTTCTAAGTTTTTATTTAGGGTAATTTGCTATCGATGCAGTTGGGGTAGAGCCGTTGGCATTTCCGCCCGCGTTCGCTATTATAATTCGTTACGGCCGGCCCATCCCAGGTCAGGAACAGGAGGTTATTCTTGTGTGATTCAACTTGCCTATCAGCTACTGGAATTACTGCGCGCGACGATTATTGTACGATAGGATGGGGGGGGGGGGGAAGCGCAATGCTGAACAAGGTGAAGGCTGTATAAGAGGAAAGCATGCATACTTGATAGATGGAATTTGTTGATTTGGTGTTTAATTTTTTTTTTTATTATTAAGCCAAGCTCAGGGGATACCCCATGATGCAAAGCACAGCGTGGCAGGTAGGAGATAGGGAAAGGAGTAAGGGATATGAGGAGAGCGGCGGAGGTGCCGATGTATGTCTCTCTTAAACTTTCGCAGGTTGTATGCCAGAGGAAAGACAGAAGATGGTAGACTATTCCACATTCGCACAGTTCGGGATAAGAAAGCATCACGGAATTTTAGTGTACGGCCGAAGGTAATTTGAAGGGTAAAAGGATGAGCGCGGGATGCAGCGCGAGTATTGCGTGCAGGAAAGGAACTATTCTACAAGGGATCAGACCAGATATTTCATCAGAACATTGACCATGCATATAGCGATAAAGGAGCGAAAGGCATCCAACATTGCGACGGTGCTCGAGCGAGTCGATATGAGGAGTAATGCCACATCGCCAATGAGCTTGCAGGCTCTCTTTTGGACAATATCCAATGAAGCTAAAGCTGTGCGACCAGACCCGGCCCAGATATGGGAATTGTATTCCATTCTAGGTCTGATGTAGGACTTGTAGAGGAGCGCTATATTTGATGGACTGAAATATTTCTTACACCTTTTCAAAAAACCAAGACATTTTGATGCTTCTTTGGCAACCGAGAAGATGTGATCTGTCCAGCTTAACTTACTGGAAATATTAATGCCAAGAATGCTTAGTGACGGTGAATCAGAAATTATACCATCAAACGAAATGGGAGTGGTTAAGTGATGGCCTTGTTTTAATGAGATGAGACAGTTTTGGGTCTTAGATGCATTGAATTCGACGCGATTCACTTTGCCCCAAGCGAGAATATTGTCAAGATCGTTATTCAATGATTTAATCATGCAGTCTCGTTTAACACATGTCGCGTTCCCTCTGGAATCCGCAAGGGTGTCAAAGGAGTATGCGAAATCAAGGGTACTGTCATCAGCAAAGCAATGGATAGGATTGAAAGCAAGGAAAAGCAGATCATTAATGAAGATTAGAAATCGAGTCGGAGAAATAACAGAGCCCTGGGGGACACCGGCATTAATAGGATGAGGTTCAGATATAACGCCATCTAATACAACACGTATTTGGCGACTAGATAAAAAACTTTCAATCCATAATACAAGAGGAGGGGAAAGACCAAGTGCTTTGAGTTTGGCTAAAAGGCCTGGATGCCAGACTCTATCCAAGGCCTTTGAAATATCTAGAGCAACGATTTTGGACTCAACAAAATTGTGAAGACTACGATTCCAACGTTCCGTAAGAAAAGTCAGCAAGTCTCCAGATGAGCGACCGTGCCGGAAGCCGTATTGGCGATCGTTGATGAGCTGATTGGTTTCCAGATACTTCATTAATTTGGAGTTAATGATAGATTCAAAAACCTTTGAAAGAATCGAAGTAATTGCAATTGGTCGATAATTTGAGGGATCGCTACCCTCTCCTTTCTTGAGAATAGTCTGAACGTAAGCTAGTTTCCAAGCATTTGGAAATTTTCCTGTTGAATAGGACAGCTAGAATAGTTTGCGCAGAGGTTTAGCCAAGGATGAGGCACATCTTTTAATTAATAGGGGCGAGAAACCATCAGGGCCTGCGGTTTTAGAGACGTTGATACCTTTACGGACCTTGAACACATCTCTCGTGCGGATGTGTATTGGCTCTAGTATACATCCGCACGGGGGATGCACGACAGGTGCCTGTGAAGTGGGTGGAAGAAAAGAATTTGATGTGAATCTAGCAGCCAAAATATTAGCTTTATCCAGGGAGTCAACAATCACTTCACCATTATTAAGTAGTGAAGGTAGGGGAACTGCTGAAGTTGTTCCTGATGGTTTTGACCAGGTACCAGAAACCTTTACTACCTTTCCGGCTTGCCAAGATTCTTTGTCTAACATTCTGGTCAAAAAGAAATTTTTCTCTCTGGATAATGGACTTGTAGGTGTTCCGTGCAGTCTTGTAGATATCTTTCAGTTCTGGACAAGGATGAACTTGATAGGCGCGAAAACCAGACTCTTTCGCTTTTATAGCTTGGTTGCACTTATCGTTAAACCAAGAGCGATTTTGCTGTTGTTGAGATCTGCTGTAAGAATACGGAATATATTCACGCATGCCTAGACTTAGTATGTTACTAAGTTCTAATGTGCATTCATCAGCATCCCTCGAAGCAAAACAGACCGACCAATCTATATCTATAAGATACTGATTGAGACTTTCCCAATCAGCGTTTTTATAGTGCCAGAGAAGCCTACTTGTAGGTGGAGAAATAGGGCGGCGCAGAGTTGAGGTGATAAATTGAGCCGTGATTAGACAGCGGTCTAAATTACCAAGAGGGGAGCCGATTGAGATGGAATATTTGTCAGGGTGAGATGACAGAAACAAATCTAGTAAATTGGCCCTATCTCCAGCTGCATCAGGGATTCTCGTCGGTGCATCCACTAGCTGATGCAAATTGAAAGATTCACAAAATAGTTCAACGAATCGGCCCGCAAGACTTGTGGTAGAAGAATGTCTGAGCCACGGTATGTTATGGACATTAAAATCGCCTGCCAGGACGATTTCAGA
This sequence comes from Dioctria linearis, assembly GCA_963930735.1. Lineage (NCBI taxonomy): Eukaryota > Metazoa > Arthropoda > Insecta > Diptera > Asilidae > Dioctria > Dioctria linearis. The sequence goes on from OZ005742.1 coordinate 220,340,013, forward strand.
AGAGGAGGAGACAGAAAGCAAATGATCAATATTGTTGGAGATATTGTCAAATGCGGATACCGTGTCGACATCAGACATATTTGGGCTGCGATAAAGGAAGCAAAAGAAGATGATGTGCCTGTGAAGTTTGAACCTAATCCAGATGTAATTAAACTCAGGATTGGCAGAAGGTGGAAAATCTTTTAGAATGGTAAAGGCCACATCATTCCGAATATATATTACGATCCCCCTATGTGGTGAAAAGAGAGGAACGAAGCAATAACCAGGGACGTGGTATTAATTAGAATCAGCATCAGAAATGACCTTGGTTTCACTTATCGTAAGAATTGCCGGATTTTTTGATTGAAGGTGGCAGTACACCGAAAAACGATTTGCCCCCAATCCGCGAATGTTGCAAAAATTCTAAAATAAAATTTTGCATATTCCAAAGCAAAACAAAAAAAAAAAGCACAAGAAAGAGCGACACGCAACAACACAAATATTGATTTAGGGGTAACCAGCTGCACTCAACGACACAGCGAGGTAAAAAAAAAACAGCAATAGTGTTATGCCTATTTGCTGCTTTCAGTACCTCAGGCCGTGCACTTCAATGACCACAGCTGGGGACACCCGTATTGCTAATCAGTGACAAGGGCTAATGACCTTGCACTGATCACTGATGTACATGGGAGATTAAACACTACCGTATTGTGCTGCTGGCTTGTGGAATGCCGGCAGGGCATAGAAAAGCCCTGGACTTGGCTGGTATTGTTTTATTTTATGATGTATTAAAAACGGCGCGGCGGATTTTAGTTATTATGACGTGGTAGATATTTAAAAAATTTCACTGCACTGCATTAAAGATTGATGACGCTATTTAACACTTTGACACCAGTAACAGGCACGATGGAACGTCTGCTCCAGCTGACACCACGCACTCTACTCATGGTGGTATGGTGGTATGAGCGTTTTGATGTTTTTGTAGATCGCTTTGGCATATCCCACGAGAGTACGTACAGTAGTGTGGTATAGTTAGCTGAGTTCTATGGGCACGAATTGGTACTTCTCACGGCGAAGTAACTTTACCTTAGTGAAATTGAAATTGAGATTTTTGGCTGTGTGGGTACTGTAGTACATGCTAGGCAGATGGCTCACGATGCAATTGAATTTATCTACTCATGTAAGTCAGAATAATAAAATCTCAGACATAGTGGTGCCAGGAGTGAGATGATGACTAAGTTGATGAATAACGGAAATCAAGAATGTATGTTAGTAGCGCTTATATGGCTAGTATGCATGGTCAGCTATATGAAACAAATGGTGAATCACGAAGCCAAACCAGACTGAATTGGGCATATCTTAACCTTCACGTGGTCCCCTCTGCCAGCGTCCAAAAGATTATATTACCTGTATAGGCGAAGTACAATTCTTTTAGACACTGCTAATAAGATCTAGGCCCGAACGGAGTTACCAGTACCGTTTAAAAAAGATATCTAGCATGAAAGATTGAAACTGGGAGTATTCATGGCCCGTTCATCATGCTTTACGAAAGCCATACCAAATGGGCGGCCCGACATTGGCTAACTTGGTACTACGGGGTTAGAGGAGCCATGTATAACAAGGTTTTATCCACCTCAACTTGGGATGGCTCCTTTATGAGAGTATCATAGTGGCTGTGGTATAGGGTGCCGTGTCCTCAGATCGGTAGAGATGGGATAGGTCTCGCTTCTACCAGTAAGTTGATGTCATGTCATGCTTATTTGGCATACTGGTACTCGTTGTTTCGACATGAGGAATGTGATTGATCTTTACAATCCGTGCATGAAGAATGCCGTGAGATTAAGCCATACTTGGCAGGTGCTCACGTAAAATCTTGACAACTTTCTGTACGATAGGATACTCTGGCTAATGTTCACGATTGGGGCTGTGGTAAGGTGCTATTCGATTTCGATGTACGAATTGATTATCACTTTTTCCATCCCTCTTTATCTTGTATTTTACTTCACTAAATTCTTCTTGTATTGTCACACTGCAGCATAAGACATCTTCTTTTTCGTCTTTTTGGATGTTAAAGCCAAACTAGGTCTATTGCCTTAAACGTGTTAGCTCGGAGTGATAGGTCATACCTTAGTTTCATTGTTTGGCTCATTATCCCTAGTTGCTTCCTATTGAATTCATAAATAGCTTCTAGTCTCAGTTTGAAATCATTGAGGTATACGATGGTGGCGTTCCTAAGGATAGCCCTGTAGCTAGTCTGAGCTCTCTTCCAAAAGTTAGCATGCCTGGCGTTTGATGTGTGCCATTTTGCGTCGTGGAGCGATAAGGCAAAAATAAAAGTTTAAGGTGGTCATCCCAATCTCTTTGGTTTAGCTCCACATATTTTGCCAAGTAATGTAGAAAGGTACTATTAAACCGCTCTACCATCCCCTCAGATTGAGGGTGTAGTGGAGTGGCCTGTGTTTTTTCTATTCCAGATAAAACCTCGCGGAATATTATTCAAACTTTCCCCGTTGGTCTGAATAAATTTGGGGACGTACGCCCAAGCGAAAGAAGACATGGTGGATTAACGCCTCCGATATGGTGATTGCAATCTGATCGGAAATTAGTATTGCTTCTGGCCACTATAGTGAAGTTATCGATAACCACAAGCTTATATCGGTTTCCCTTAGTAGTGACTGAAAGAGGTCCTAGCACATTAACTCCTAATTGCTCGAATGGTGCACCAATATTGTAAATTTGTAATTTGGCTTTTTATTGTTGGTGGACCCTTTCTCCGCTTACAAATCTTACATTGTTCGCACCAAGTTTTGACATCCTTAGTGCAGCCTACCCAATAATACTTAGCCGTAATTTTTGCTATGGTTTTATAAACATCTGGATATCGGCCAGTCGGGCCATCATACAGATGATGTAATATTTCGACTATCTTGGAATCTGGCAATAGTATTTGCTGTTGATTTCCACTTAATTCCGAATGCTAAATCATCTTTCAGAAATAAAGAGTCCCCCATTGTCCAATACGCCTTCAATGTAGGATGCAAGTGGGCTATCGGCGCACGAGATGGTCGTTCACCGGCCTTTAATCAGCTTTTGATGGCACTCAGCTTTTCATCCTTGTCCTGGTCAACTCCAATGCCACTCTGTATGACGGATACACTCACGGTAATGTTCTGCTTTTCCTCCAGACGATCATAATATCTACATTTAGAAGTCAGACATGGGCGTCCGCATTTCAATGCTATATTCCCGGCCGAAGCTGGATTTAAAAGTCAAATATTTGTAGGCGTTTTATCCAGCGCGCTATTTGATCATCAGGTTGCCAAAAATTAATAAGCCAACGAAATGAGGCATGGGCATCCTCAAGATGAAACGGTGACCGAGAAAGAATGGTTTAAAACAGTGGTTCCCAAACGTATTTGGACCACCGCCCCCATTCAGACAAAAGTTACTCACCGCCAGTTGGAAATCAACGTTCTTTAATCTAACGAACAGAAAGGTATATGTATATATATATATATATGTTCTAGTTTGAGTTGGTGCTTTTGTTTTGTTAATAAATTTGGGATCGCACTGAACAAAATACGATGAACGAAATGTAATTAGAAACTTTTGTATTATAGCCCGTAATCCAGGATAAATTGTAGGAATCTGCTTTTGAAGCCAGATCTGTTGGTAGCCGTCTTTGGATTCAAACTTCAATTCGCCATTTGCTGTTACTTATTTTTATTCAATGCCCCCTGGATCGTTCCAGCGCCCCCTAGGGGACAGTATCTCCCACTTTAAGAATCACTGGTTTAAAATGAACCATGGCCTTTAATGTAGCGATAAGCTCCTTAAGAGTGTTACAGTACTTCCTTTCTGGCCTGCTAAGTGTATTTCTATAATATTCTATTACTTTCTCATCGTTATCGTGAACTTGGGATAAGACTGCTTCCCACGCGAATTGGCTAGCAGTCCCAAAAATGATTAATGCTCCGTCTTATTGGTTGGACTTGGCCAATCTTATACAGCAGTAATCTCTTCGGGATCTACAGATATGCCCTCGGCAGAGATGACATGGCCTAAGAATTTGACTTCCTTCTGGCATAGTTGACATTTTCCAGGAGACAGTGTCAGGCCAGCCAATCTAAGATGCTTAAAGATTGTTCCAAAGTTATTAACTAATTCTTCGAAGGTCTTATCGTGCACATAAGTATCGTCGAGGTATATCAGACAGATGGTGTAATGTTTGAAAGATGCGTTAGTTAGGCCAAAAGGCATGACGCTGCATTCCCGTAATCCAGCAGTGATGGTGAAAGCAGTTTTTCACTGTCAATTTAGTCCATGACCACCTGCCAGTATCCAGATTCTAAGACTAAGGTACCAAACCATTTGGAACTTCCCAAAAGAATCTACGGTGAGATCAATGCGTCGATGTGGGTAGGAGTCTTTTCTAGTTACTTCATTCGGTCGGCTGTTGTCCACGCAAAATCGAATTAAACCATCTTTTTTCGAACGAGGATTACCGGACTACTCCTCTTGGATAGATGGAGAATTTTCTGCTGTACCATATCCTGTAATAGATTTTCTGGCTCTCCTCTTCGACAAAATGAAATCCTCTTAGGTGGCTGTTTGATGGGCGCAGCGTCTCCCATATCAATTCGATGAAGCAGAATGGAAGTTCCACCAACGTCGTCGAATATGAGAAGGCCTTAAATAATTCTCTCAGTCTATACTTGTCCGGCTCAAGAAGTTTTCCGCAATTCTTTCGTATAGCTGGAAAAGCTCTTTAGACAATCCGATCTCTGTTTTAGGCGACTGTTTGGTATCGAATACCTTTGACATATACTTATACATCGGGTGGGGTAGCTGCGGGAAAGTGAATCTGATGATGAAATATATTGGAAATTCTGACTAGTAATGCTGAAAACTATACCCAACACACGGTTGGGATTATCTGAAAACCCTCAGGAGTAGTATGGCTTGATGTGATGGAAACCTCTAGGTAAGCGTAAATACCAGCTTCACCAAATATTGGTGTCCCGGCAGAAGTTTTACGTGGCCAATTGCTCTTGCGATTATCTTCGTTGAAGGTGGTTGCACGAACGGGATGGGTTCGTTGTTGAAATTCAGAATGCATGAATGTTTTGCCAGAAACTGCATGCAGGTAATGAAGTCATCAATTATTTTGGCCACGAAGACTAAGTGCTAGGAATTTAACTTCATCTACAGATATTAATTCCCCACTAGCGCTCTGAATGCGAAAATTAGTATGATGGAGACTGGGACAACTAACGGACTGTTTTAAAACTCTTGGATGGATAATTTTTTGAGTTTGAGTGGCACCCGTATTTACAATTATAAGGCAGTCCACCCCATTTATATTCCCGGAAATCTGCAAGTTATTTGAGTAGCCTGCTGAGCCATAAAAACTTTACTTTTATTTGAAGCTTTTGTTTCCACTGACTCTAGCCCCCACACGGCAGTAGAAAAGTGTTTAAAGTTTTATAGCTGCGGGTATTGCTGGATAAGATAGGTGGTAACCACAACAAGTTTTTCAGGGTGGCATGTCCGGAATATTTTAAAGGATTTTCACAACTCGTTGATTGTCTCGCAGTGCTGCTAGTTAAATTGTCATCAAAAGCACTGGAGGTCGAATAATATCTTCTTCTGTGTTGAGCAAAATTATTTCCTATGACCGGCTTATATCGGGTCCAGTAACGTTTCTTGCTTCACGACTCTTTGTCCCCGGCTTCAGATCGAAAAGCACATCTTCTCCATCTGAGAGCGATCGCGCCCATTTTGCAGAATTTTGTTTTGATGCTCCTCGCATGCACAAAAATCTCTTCCACGGATCCTTCTCGTATAATGAACCCATATATGCGGCGGACATTAAACCATTTCATCCGTCCTCGCAACCCTTTATCAATAAGGAGATTCTGTTTAGTCGAAAGTGTGGTTTCAATAACATCCTTAGCTTGCTGGTGTCTAGGTTGTTGATGCTTTGGTGTAATAACTGGCAAGGCTTTCGAGTCGATGCTGGCCTTTTGACGATTGCTATACATGGTGTTGTTGGCTCCAGTTCTCAGTTGGGTTTGACTCGGTTTATGCTACTCAAAACCGAGCAAATTTAGTTTCCCGACCACTGTTTTGCTGAGTTGTTAGGCCTTCACCTTCTATGTGTGGCCTCAGATACACGGATGTGACGACGGGTAATTCGAGTAGCTACTCTGCTGGCTTCAATCCGCATGACTTTAGCTAAGGCTTCCTCTAAAGTGTGGGTATAGGCTCACGTACTTGCCTCTGAGTTTTCATATCTGCGATGTCATCTACAAACTGCCCTAGTGCGATTCTACTTACGCAAACTCCGGGGCATTTGCCAAAGCTTAAGTTTGTTAGTCACTGAACATCCGTTGGATATGAGCAAATGAGTATTGGTACTCGTCTGTGTATCTGTCTTTGACTCACTTGGGGCCTCCAAAATCTCTTTAACGCTTTCCATCAAAGTCTGGTAAGAGCTGAGAGCTGTTCCGCTGAAAGATGGTTCAATATACCGAGACATCAATTCGTCATACCACCCCTTAGCGCGTGATATTCCATCGAAAGTTTTCTGTACTTACCTCAAGGCCATTTACCATCATAGTCTCTAGTAGTTAATGCCATTTATTACGGCCTCGAGAAGGTTTACTTCTGTCTGTAAAAGATGATAAAAAAGCACACCTAACTGCTATGTCTGTGCTAATAATTGTTGTACGAACTTGTGATACTGTAGCTATTATTTAGTTTAGGCACAGATGGTACGATCACCTACCAAAGAGAAGCGATTAAGCGATTTTGTAAAAGAGCAAGAAAAGAGGAAACCACCCGCCTCATTGCTGATGTCACAATGACAAAACCTCAAGGAAGAAAACTCACGTTGGTAGATCCAGTACCTGTAGTCACGGATTAGTCACGGCCGAGATTGCATTGTATCCGGAGACGAAGATTGTAAATGTCAGGTACTGTATTCGTAGTTACGGAGTAGTCAAGAATTTTATTGTACCTATGATCGAAAATGAAGATTGTAAACTTAGTTATGTGTTCTTGTAATTATATAACCTCAATTTTTTTAGCTTTTGGGTTGGATAACGTAGGAGGTCGAGATGCATAGAACGCGAAGCATTAAGTATTCTGTAATTTTTTTTTTAAATGAAAGTCCCAAGCTCTAACAAGAATGGAAGCATATATTGTAGTCTAATAATAGTTCTTTCTTCACTAATCTAACCGCTACCGCTCTGCCTGCTGCTCCTCACCTTGGTAGTGATAGTTTAAAGATACATCTACAGTTAGTCCAAGAAATAAATTAAAGTAAAGACGTAGTCCAGGATTCCTTCCAGAAATGCTAACAGAAATATTAAAAATAATAATATCTGGGCAAATCAAAATGAACTGGTAAGAGAAATAACAAAAATTTTAATATTTAAACAAATCAAAACAAGACACTAAGAGAAATAATAAAAAGAAAAATTATAGTATCTAAACAAGTGAAAATGAAGCCAAGCAAAAACAGTAAAATGGAAATATACCAGTGGAACCTAAGCCCAATAATACAACAAGTACATGATTTAAAACAATTAAACATGAAAAGAAGCAAATAAATTGGACAAATTATAAGCACTAAAATAGCCTAACAATATGTGAACTAAAATTATCCGACAATAATTAACGTAAAAGGAAAAAAAGGCCTTAGCTACTTGTAAAATAAAACTAACTAAAATTATTCTACAATCATAGACAAAAATAAAAAAAAAACCTTAACCAAAAGAATAAACTCAACTCTTATACTAAAGAAATGAACTGTGCCGTGTAAACATTGAAACCATTGAAACATTTGTAGGTCCACTTGACAATCGCAGTGAGTGAACGACGGTACTACAGTGACATCTCAAATAAAAAAAAAAACAAAAAAATACAGGAGGAAGAACTTCCTCTCTCTACTCGACCAAGTGTTCAAGGTGTACAGACGGGTCAGAGGTAAGACGAGTTTCATGGAATTGTATCCCAAAGGATATGAAAAATATTCACTGTGTACCTCTAAAGAAGAAAATCTAATTAGTGGAAATGCAAGAAATTATACGGAGAAAGAACAATAAAATCAAGGAAGAGTAGGAGAAACGAATTTTGGACTAACGCTGTCCACGTTTTAGTCGGCAGAAAAGTACCTGTTATGTTTCCAGGGAATGAAGGCAGCAGTAACGCAGTTAAATATTCCATTCGCTTATTAGCAATAATTATCATAGGTATATACAAGTATAGAAGTACCTAATCAACGGATGTTCAGTAATCGATGTTGCTGGACTTTTTTTTTATGTGCGACATAATTTTGTGGTGTGAGACTGACAGGTGTTATCTTCCTTGTTGTGCCGCGGTATCTCGCCTTAAGAAATAGAAGCTGTAACTTAAGTTGAAATACACATATTATATGAGCCAGTCTATTCTTTCTTTGACATGGTTTTTTGTATATATTCCTCCTAGCAATATACAGGTGTTGGATATGATCCAGTTTCATCATTCATCCGAACAGAAAAATCACGTGGCGCTCAACCCAGTTCTTCTTTGAACCTACCCGTCTCCTGAGCTAAGTCTATGTCTTGTAGAGGACGTAGCACATTCTTTCTGGTTGAAGAACAGGCATCATTCGATAGGGAGCACGTATGGAATGCTCCATTATAGCAGCTGACTGATTCTGCGTAGATTAATGGAGACGCGAGAGAATAATTCAGCTATGACATTTTTGATTATTGGCGGTTCTATATTGCTGGTGTGCTCCGGAATATTTGAAGTATTATCATCAAAATCGAGTAGATTTTCAGCACCATGTCTATCGGATGCTTCAATATATCTGGAATTTTGTGGTGTGGGTTAATCACACCTTCCTGTTTATTCCCGCAAGCTGCTGGCTTTGTTGTGCAATTTGCTGGGGAATGACTGTACTAACTGTACTGACTGTTGCTAATTGTTGCATTCAAATTAGGTTGGTCATGTGGGAATATTTCATTCGAAATTGATCTTACCACACACTTGACACCAAATGTTACAATTTTGGCTATTTGTTGGGCTAAATTCGCCGAGAGCGAGGCTGAGCAAATTATAGGCGCTAAAGCAACATATGGATGAGTGTGCATACGTGTATCTCCGAAGCGGGGTTAGCATTTACTTCAGCAACCGTAGATGTTGGTCAGTAGGCAGTTCAAGAGTCGAAACAATCGGCTAGTCCAGAGATTAAGTGCTTGGATTCGGTCCAATGAAAGCTTTACACATGTGGGTCGATAAAATTTCGTAGTACTCTCACGTGTTCAACTCCCATGATCGTACGAGCGTAAGTAACCTGAGTGGTGGTGATGAACGAATCTTGTGACATGGACTTATCCGGCACCATACCAATTAATACGAGCGTGGGCTTGAATAGCAGTGACGAGTGCTTAATGAAACGCAGTCCATTTTTGAAGCCATTCCCTTTAACTCGTACACGAATTTGTCTGTCTATATATTTCTTTTTTACTATTTTCGACACTCTCGTAGACCCACTTTTCGTCATCACAGCGAGCTGAAATTTGGCACACAGGTTCATGTCACGTGACAATTGGATCTGTCAAAATTTGAACCGGAAATTTTCATGGAAACCCGGAAAATCGGGAAAAATCTTTTGAAAAGTTGGTACAAATTTGATTAGTGATAAATCCATTTCAGGAAAAATGCAGTTTTCCGTTTTTCCGAAAAAAAATTCCAGTAAAAAAGTTTTCTAAATTATGCAGGATTTAGCTCCCTATCAACTGGCATCATTACTTTTTCTCCGAAAAAAATCGAGGAAAATTCATGTAAAACGCTTTGCCGGAGTTTTTCAGACCAAGGCAGCGTTTTGCAACCTAAGACAAAGTTGTAGAGCGAAATGAGTGGCATAACGTTGCTTTAGTGGAAAACTCCGTGAAAAACCCGGAAAAGCGGGAAAATCATCGGACAAATTTTCATCGATATGATTAGTGATAAATCTGTTTCAGGAAAAATGCAGAATTTTCAAAATTTTCTGGAAAATTTTCCGACAAAAAAGTTTTATAAGCCATGCGGAATCATTTTTTTCTCCGACCTAATGGCATCAATACTTTCTCTTCAACAATCCTGAAAACTTGCATGAAAAATCGAGGAAAATTCATATAAATTTTTAAAAAAATTTCATAGTAATAGGAAAAGTCTGTGGAAAACATAGAAAATCGGGAAAATTCATGTTATATGAGATCAAGTTGGAATACAGCTAAAAAGCGCTGTTTAAAACATAATTTGAATTTCAGAAAACCGTTGAAGCACTTCAACGATTTGATACTCGAAAATTTTTGTTTTCGGATCGGCACCAAACATGACTTAAAAATTGTTTTAAAATATCTCCATGCAGCACGCAATATCAATTTAGTTAACGTGAGAAAGGCAGAAAATAAAATAAGTAAACAACGAGTTATCAAACAAAACTGAGGCCAAGCCGCATGAAAAGTGGAAAATAAACTTTTCTTCACACACAGAGGTGGACTCAGATTTTATTCGCTGACAATCACCAATATATTTCAGTATGATCAATCAGAGGTAATAAGTGATTTGATTCATGAAGAGAAAGAATATTCATGAGGAATGTCCTAATCAAAAAATCTGAGTCTAACTCTGTGTGTGAAAAAAGTTTATTTTCTACTTTTTCATACGGCTTGACTTGGTCTCAGTTTTGTTTGAAAACTCGTTTTTTACTTATTTATATATCAGTTGAATAGAATCGTGCGCGCAAAATTATCTAAATGGGTATGAAGCTTAGTCCACCGGACGAATATTTAATGATTCTTGTTATCGCGCTGTGGACAGTCAGTGTTCAGTCCACCTACGTTTTGTGATTCCCCCGATGTAAACACATTCCTAAAAACACAAAATGAAGGAAACACAAAAAACCATATTCTAAATGAAATCAACAAAAAAATACTTATCTGATAGTTGGGAACTTCCTTCCTTTGGTCCAGCGATGTCTAAACAGTCCAACAAATAGATTCAACATCTAAAACATACAAAATTATTATTATTTACAAGAATATTCCCAACCTCATTAAAAAAGATTAATTCTATATTTCAGAGATTAATCTGAAAATCCTATCATTTCCAATATTCCTGCCCACACCTAAGCAGAGGTTTAATTCTGCGCAGAGATTAATCTGCAATATTCCAGCCCACACCTAAGCAGAAGTTTAATTCTGCGCAGAGATTAATCTGCAACATCTCGTGTCCACATCTAAGCAGAAGTATAATTCTGCTGCAGAGATTAATCTGCTACATTTTCTGCTCACATTTACAGAAGAATAATTCTGATGCAGAGACTAATCTGTGCTTCTTGTTTATAATAGCGTATTGCTACACTTCTGCGCACACGCAGAATACTGTCAGAGACTAATCTGACTCGTTCTATCAATTATAGCACTTTGCTACACTGGTGCCCTCACGTACGAGCAGAGGTTACTACTTCTTGTAAACGTATTGATACAAATTTGGGTACACAAAATCCATATTCAGAAACAAAACTGACAATCCAATTTCGCATAGAAATATTTTGCTTCCTTGTGCCCTCACGCACCATCTCAGAAGATAATTCTGAACACAGGTAATCTTAGTGTCTGATTACTTCCTTATGCCCTTACGCACCAAGAAAGGCAGTTTTGTCAAACATTAACAATTCAATTTTATTTGTTGACAGTGGCTTAACTCTTGTCTTCTTCTTCCTTTTCAGAAGTAACAACAAGCGAGAAGGCGTTTCTTTTTTTTTATTTTTGAATTTTTAATTTGTTTATTTTTTATTTCGTTTGAAGTTTTTTTTATTGCATTTTATATTGAATATTGTAATAGCTTGCAGGATAGATTTAGTTTTGAAGTTTTCAATGAATTTTGTGATATTAGTCTTAAGCAAATGAATTTATGTTGAATAAGAATTTTATATTTCAAAAACTGAGATGTCCATTATAAACCGGCATTCCCTCCCGCGTCCGAGACTAGCCCTCACAGTCAGCTTTGTGTGCAATTTTGTGACAAATGTGTTAAGTTAAATATTATGCTTAATTTGAATAATTGTGAACTGAGTGATTATGTTTCAGAATTATGATGGCAGTTATTTCAACGCCGTTTGTAGGGGGGCATCTTGCTAATAAGGCGTAAAATAAGTCAGTCTGCTCCTTGGACGCTCCTTTATAATCGAAGGAGCCGTCGGGGGAACCGCTCGTATTCCTCGGAAATATTTGGAATTACGCTGGAGATAATAAGGACAACATCAAGATGGCGGACCATTTCACGCTGGTAAGTGTTCTATTTAAGGTAATCAGTTTGGTTACTGATTACCTATAGCTATACGTGAGTCTTGATTCAATTTAGGTAATCAGTTTGGTTACTGATCATCTATTGCTGTATGTAAGTCTTGGTCCAATTTAGGTAATCAGTTTGGTTACTGATCATCTATTGCTGTATGTGAGTCTTGGTTCAATTTAGGTAATCAGTTTGGTTACTGATCATCTATTGCTGTATGTGAGTCTTGATTCGTTCTCCTTAATTGGTACTATTGGGGCAAGCAGGCTGATGACTCTTCAAAATGGTATGTAGTCAGCAGCAAGGCACTAGACTGTCCGAATAATCTTCGACCTGGAGTTCTTCCAGCTAGTTAGTATTACTGCATATAATGTAGTTGAGTAATCGACCTGTACGGATAAATAAATTAGGGTTTTGTTGACTGTCCCTATGACAGTTAACGAGGAGAACGAATGGGCGTCTCTTGCTGTCAATGTACACGTAGAACGATACCCAGGACAGTAGCAAGAAGTTGTCCTAGAGCAAACTATTTCGGTCAAGAGATTTCTTGGTGGCTTCAGACGACTGAGGCGTGGTCTTACTGTCCCAAAGATAATACGACCTAGTGTTGTGAGAAACCTAGTCGGCTTCTAGTCCAGCGTAGTGAGATTCCCAACTTGTCACAGGTGTCCTCAGCATGAAATACAACTTCTAAAGTATGACACCAATATAAAGAGGGACCCTTACAGTCCCTATGATCGTACGAGGATTAATTGTATGCCTGGGTTAACCCTGGAGCGGCGTGACCATGCACAAAGTACAACTACCTTGACGAGGGTTGTACACAAAAGATTAAGATTTCTGGGCGATCAAACTGAGGCAGTCAGAAAGACGAGACTGTTCGTGTTCCCAGAGTTCTGTAGCAGCGATGGTCCTGGATGAATATTTGTTCCCCAAGGAATTATCCACGTCATGCATATGCAGCTCTATCTTGATTAGTTCTGTAGTTAATAGACCTAGGGAAGCTAAAACATTAAATTGCCCAATATAGAAAATTCTTTGATGTTTGCTCCCGGTAGTCTTGGAAAGAAAATATATTTATTTTCCGTCTCTCGTAAAGGCTGTCACAAAACTTCTGAACAAAAACATAATATTTTTTTGAACAAAGTTATAAAGGAAAACAAAGCCTACCTAGCTACGGCTGTCTGTGTTCGGCAAGGTATTACTAGCCCGAAATGATTCACCTAGTTTATATGATGACTTGACTAGAATTTGGAAATAATAGAAACAGGTCAGTCGCGTCGCCACATATACTCCCCTGCCAGCAAAACCTTAGATTTTAGCGCTACAAAAGAAACGTCGTGGTGGTCTTGTAATTGGTCCAGCCCGTGTGGTTCGCACAGGTATACTTGTTTGAACGTCTGGTGAGAACCTGATATGCCGTGAAGCTGCGTTCGACGCAGATGTCACCGCATCTTGTAATGTTGTTGTACCGTTAAAGTCACCCGACAAAGGTTATCGTCGTCTTTCCAGATGTGGGAGCATCGGAGAACCTTCGGACGTTGACTGAACTGGTCCATTGCTGGATGAAATGTCAGGTGATATATTTGGTTTAGATTGCAGCCTTTGGTTTTCTTCAGAGCCTTATTGGGCTGAAAAGCAGGGTTTTAAACGATCTATAGAAATATTAGCCTGTCTGTTTTTGATTTTGAGAGTAAAGAAATTCTTCGCGCGCTTAAGAATTTCAAAAGGTCCTTCATAAGGTGCTTGCAGTGATGATCTTACTGCGTCAGTTCTCAGGAACACATGGGAGCAATTATCGAGTTCCTTAAATTTAAAGATGGATTGTCGCGCGTGATTTGACGCTTGAACGCGTCTGATGTCAGCGAAAACGTTACGAAGCGATACAACGAATTGGTTTTGAGGTCGATATTGCGCATTTTGGAGAAAATCGCCAGGGATGCACAAGCCTTCGCCATAAACGAGTTCCGCAGGGGAAGCGAGGAATTCCTCCCTAAAAGTAGTTCGCAAACCTAACAATACGAATGGCAAAATATTCGTCCAAGTCTTCTCCTGGTATGCCATTAAACAAGCTTTGAGTGTCCGGTGCCATCTTTCCAGAAATCCGTTAGCCTGAGGATGATAGGCAGTAGTGCGATTACGATGGAATCCCAATAATTTTGAAAGTTCTGCAAACAACGAGGATTCGAACTGTGCAACTTGATCTGTAACGATAGTTCTGGGAACACCAAAGCGCGCTATCCAAACTTGGCAGAGTGCGGTTGCGACTGTTGCAGCAGTAATGTCAACGATGGGAATGGCTTCTGGCCATCTAGTAAATATGTCAATTATTTTAAGGCAATATCTAAAATTTTGCGAAGGTGGCATAGGACCAATAATGTCTATGTGAATATTTTGAAAACGTCCAGAACACTCATTGAATGAACCCAAAGGGATTTTGCCGTGTCTGGAGACCTTGCTACGCTGACAAGCTAAGCAGGACCGTGCTTAGGAGTTGACTTCCTTATTTATGGAAGGCCAAAAGTATCTAGACGTGACCATTTTATTGGTTGTACGGATGCTCGGATGGGATAAATTGTGCACGGTTTTGAACACTTGAATTCTGAAGGCAGTAGGGATAAATGGTCGGATTCTTGTTTCTGAAACTTCGCAATATAATTTAACATTTGAGCCGAAAATCGGAAATTTTTCAAATTTGTATTGAGAATTTTGAAGAATTTGATGAAATTCAGAATCTTGAGATTGGGCATCTGCCATAGCTTCGAAATCGATCGCGCCTGGATTTCGTCGACTCTCGACAGCGCGTCGGCCACGACATTATCTTTTCCTAACACATGTCTGATATCAGTAGTAACCTGACCTATGAGGTCCAATTGACGTAATTGTCGGGGCGAGGCCTTCTCTGGATTTTGTTGAAAAGCATATTGTAAGGGCTTGTGGTCCGTGTAAAGCGTGAATGTACGACCCTCAAGCAAGTACTTGAAATATTTTATGCTTTGGTAAGCCGCTAGTAACTCTCTGTCACAAGTGCTATACTTTTGCTGAGCGTTGTTCAGCTTGACGGAGTAAAATCCTAAAGGTTGCCAGTTATTATCGACCTTCTGTTGAATCGACGCACCGATGGCAGTATCCGAAGCATCTACCCATAATGATAATTCCGCTGATACCATTGGAAAAGCGAGAAGTGCCGTTTGGGCCAATTGAGCTTTAGCTGCTTCGAAAGATTCCTTTGCCTCTTTGGACCAAACAATGCCCCTAGCGCCATCCTTTTTTGAGCCAGACAGATAGCTGTTTAAACTAGCATGAAATTCTGCTGCGTGGAGCAAGAAACGGCGATAGAAATTTATTATGCCTAGAAAGCGTCGTAATTGTTTTACGTTTTCCGGAATTTTAAATTTGAAAATTGCTTCCACGCGATCGGGAGCTGGTTTGATGCCTTGTGGTGTTATCAAATATCCCAGCAATTTGACCTGCGTCCGCAAAAAGACGCATTTCTCAACGTTTAATATGAGGACGTACTCCTGAAGGCGTTTGAAACTTTGCTCTAAATCCGAATAGTGCTCAATTTCAGATTTAGAAGCGATTAAAATATCGTCCAAATAAACAAAGCAGAACGAAAATTTTTGCAGAACCATGTGGATGAATCTTTGGAAAGACTGAGCTACGTTGCATAATCCGAAAGTCATCCGCGTGAACTCGAAAAAGCCAAAAGGTGTGCAAATTGCCGTTTTCGGGATATCCTCGGGTTCAATTGGGATCTGATGATATGCTTTCGCTAGGTCCAGAGTTGAAAAGAAAGAACAATTCTCTAACTGATAAACAAAGTCATGAATTAATGAAACCGGGTAACTGTCTGGTACTGTACTAGCATTTAACCGCCTGTAGTCGCCACATGGTCTCCATTCTCCATTTTTCTTTTGGACCAGGTGCAGTGGTGAGGACCAAGGACTGTTTGACGGGCGACAAATTCCCTGATTCAAAAGGAATTCAAACTCTTTTTTGGCAACGAACAATTTTTCGGGGGAAACCGACGAACTTTGGACGAAATGGGAGAGCGCCTTTGGTAATTATTCGGTGCGTAACCGTGTGTACTACCTGTTTTGTAAAACCAGTTTCGACGGTGATGTCCCGGAACTTTTTAAGAAGACTCTGGATTTTCGGATCGATTCCGGAGTTAATCAATACGGACAGGCTAGCATCTTGACAATTGACACGTTGAGCGAATGATGATAAAGAAGTGGGTGGATCTATAAGTGATTTCTTCTTGAAATCCACTAAGAGTCCATAGTGGCACAAAAAATCTACGCCCAGTATGGGCCTAGAAATATCGGCTATCCCAAATTGCCAAGCAAAAGGCCTTCGTAGACCCAAGTCCAATGACAGTAATTTTCTACCAAACGTACTAATAGGAGAGGAATTCGCCGCTACCAACTGCAAATTTAAATTTGAAAAACGATGGAAAGATGTTTTCGGGATGACGGAAACGTCCGCCCCAGTGTCAATCAGGAAACTTTTTTTCGAAGACCTGTCGAAAATGTAAAGACGACTTCTATGGACGCCGGCTCCACCCGTCGTTAATGGCAGAGGGCATATTCGTTTGGGTCTTTATTACATGCCAAAACATTTTGAGACGTTGAAATAAGACTACTCCCTTTGAACTTGCAAGGAGTGATACATTTCTTTGCTCTGGTTTCGAATTTACGGTGATACCAGCAGAAATTTTGACCTGTGTCGACAGAAGAATGCTGGGATGATGCTCGATTGCTGGACCCACTTCTTGAAGTGCTTTGTTTAACAGGATTGCGGCGTGTGAGCGATTTCTCGAACATGCTGGCGAGGTTGCTTAATTTTCTTTCCAAATCGGCTAGTGACCTTTCAGAGCTGCCTGGGGGAGAATCTACTGAGAATACTCTGCTTTGGGACTCACTTCACTCTGCACATGTTGCCAACACTTCAAGTGCTCCTGGATTACAGGCCAGAATCGCCTGCATATTTGTCGGCAATCGCTGAAGCCAAAGCGACTTCAATATCGCCTCATTAAGTTGACTATTACTGAGTGCCCGCATCTCACGCAGTAGTTGTGAGGGTTGTGCGTCACCCAGTGTAAGCTCAGTAAGGAGCTGCTTCAACTTTTGGTTAGTACTACCAGAGAGTCTAGAGATTAACGTCTCTTTGATAGTATTGTATTTGTCTACTGTCGGTAGTGTACCCAGAATGTCACTTACAAGTCGAGCGACATCCGCGTCGAGCGCCCCAACGACGTGGTAAAGCTTAGTAGTATCTTGATTAATACCGGCCAAGCTGAACTGAGCCTCAAGCTGAATGAACCACAAATCAGGATCGTTCTTCCAAAAGGACGTTGTCTTAACAGACACAGCACCCAACATCGCCGAATTGAATTGACTGGCAAGGCAGCATTGGATTTGTTCGGATCACTACTGTTAGCGGAGTCCATGTTGACGTTTGTCTGAGTAGTCAGTTCTGTCATTTCCTAACGTAGACTGAGTTGCACCCAAAAATTAAAAAGAGCTATTGCAACTAACAAGATGTTAATGCACAACAAAAGGTGAGGAAATTTTGACTGTTAATGAATAAAGCCGAATTAGGCAAGTGCGAGAAAGAAAATAAAAATTTACGAAACGATTGAGGATTGCTAGTAAGACGTTGCTGAATGCAGTCAGTTAACA
This sequence comes from Dioctria linearis, assembly GCA_963930735.1. NCBI lineage: Eukaryota > Metazoa > Arthropoda > Insecta > Diptera > Asilidae > Dioctria > Dioctria linearis. The sequence goes on from OZ005742.1 coordinate 220,358,012, forward strand.
CAGCGTCTGAAACTAAACAGTAATTGTGGTGCTAACACCTTGATGTAAAACTCATACACTTAAATGTGATATATATAACAACAATAAGAAAAAAATGATAATATTGATATTGTAACACCAGAAAAAATAAAATAAATAAATATGTGTAATGGTTGATTTAGAAGAAAGGTAGATTAAATTGAACTAACCTTTTTATAATATCTTCTTCCAGTGTTTATGAAGGTGCGACTCTTGTCGGGGTCACCAATTTAGGTAATCAGTTTGGTTACTGATTATCTATAGCTGTATGTGAGTCTTGATTCAATTTAGGTAATCAGTTTGGTTACTGATCATCTATTGCTGTTTGTGAGTCTTGATTCGTTTTCCTTAATGGGTACTATTGGGGCAAGCAGATTGATGACTCTTCAATATGGTATGTAGTCAGCAGCATGGCACTAGACTGTCCGAATAATCTTCGACGTGGAGTTCTTCGAGCTAGTTAGTATTACTGCATATAATGTAGTTGAATAATCGCCCTGTACGTATAAATAAATTAGGGTTTTGTTGACTGTCCCTATGATAGTTAACGAGGAGAACGAATGGGCGTCTCTTGTTGTCAATGTACACGTAGAATGATACTCAGGACAGTAGATAGAAGTTGTCCTAGAGCAAACTATTTCGGTCAAGAGCTTTCTTGGTGGCTTGAGACGACGGAGGCGTGGTCTTACTGTCCCAAAGATAATACGACCTGGTGTTGTGAGAAACCTTGTCGGCTTCTAGTCCAGCGTAGTCAGATTCCCAACTTGTCACAGGTGTCCTCAGCATGAAATACAACTTCTAAAGTATGACACAAATCTAAAGAGAGACCCTTACAGTCCCTATGACCGAACGAGCATTAATTGTTAGCCCTGGAGCGGCGCGCATGACCATGCACAAAGTACAACTACCTTGATGAGGGTTGTACACAAAAGCTTAAGATTTCTGGGCGATCAAACTGAGGCAGTCAGAAAGACGAGCGGCGTTAGCATTCGCACTCTACAAAGAAAATGAACTTTTGTCCCAGTTCTCTGGGGTTCCAGGAAATGGCCTTTCTTTACAAATAGCGTAAATCAGTTTTTCTTAAACTGAGTTTAAAAATTTTAGCGCGTGCCGGATGGTAAAATATCTGCCCCCTATTTTCTTCAAAACTCCTTTGAGTTAATTTTAAAGTCTTACCCTCCTTCGTCCGTCATGGAAACCTTAAGCCAATAAAAGACAGGCGGGCAGGATTTAGCGTAACTAAACACGGCGATTTCTTTTAACAATAATCTTTATTTATTGCAACAATCTTCGCTTTCAAAAAAAATTTATTTTTAAAAACAACTTCCAAACTAAAATTTCACTTGTCTCTAGATTGCTGCCAAGACTGCAAGTGCGGGACTGCTTCTTTTTTTCAAAAAATCCGTTTTTGCTGCATTCCATGGAGGGCAAGTTACTTTCCAAGGGGTGCGGTCGTTATTTCCTTGGCAACATTTAAAGGATGAATTTCTCCAAATGCACATTTACTAATTTTTTTCTCGTCTTCTGGTTTTAAATTTTTCCTTGCCAGCAGATGGAATCAGCCGCAAAACAAACGATCGTCTTGGGATCGTATATATCTGCTATCTGCTATATTTGCTAGATAAGTGCAGATTGGTATTTGGTACTCTTTGGGTTTTATGTTGTGCTGTTTTCTTGATTTTGTACCTGTTTTTTTTTAATGTATTCCTACCCAACTTAGGAATATTGTAACACTACATATATATGTATATAAAAACCATTCTCCGCTATTTCACATCTATGCAGAATTGCCTCGTCACAATACAAAGGATCATCAACCAGATCATCGATAAGCGATAATCTCATTATTCACTACAGTCAAGTGAGTCGACAAGTAACCGTAAGCTGAAAAGACGAGAAGCATTCTTTTGAGTGGGGAGTAATTTCGCGTTCTTCTTCCAATATAATTTTCAATGAATTTCAATTAAACTTTTGTTCATAACAATTTTGAAACAGTTTATCCATATATAAAGAGTCCGCTGTTCTATCACCTACAATAGTCCCCTCTCCCCTAAATATATGTATATAAAGGGAATTTCAAATTACTTTGCCAGAAAAAGTTCGTTGACTGTCCTATGGACTCGAATCAGATAATAATTTGCGTTATTTCTGCACTGGTGTAAGATTAGATAACTTCTTAAATTAACTAGACGAATGGAAGTCTACTTTTCTTTAAATGCCGGATGATAATGTTAATACTAAAATCCAACACTTAAGTACACGCCGAAACCAGCAAAGATGAGAGCCCGACAAAAGTCACGGCTTGAAAGAGTTCACTCCACAATTCCAGGCACTTAAAGCGATAGACTATATACATATATGCAACTCCAACACAGGAAAAACGAAAGTAGACAATATGCACAAAAATTTATTTAGCTCAGGCTATAATCGAGAGAAAATTCACAACAGCTGATGCGATACTCAATTTAAGATAAATATAGACTACAATTTCCAGAATAATTGTTATTAGATAAATGGAGGATAACTAATATGTGCCAATTGAGCTTTTGTATAAATATCGTAACAAATAGTATGATTCTCTTGTCCACACATATAGATAAGCAGTCGATAGATGTCTCGTGAGTCATTTTCATCAGTATATCTACTCTACGTGTCCATCCCGTACAATGACTCAATTAAATGGGACAATGTGAATGCGGTTCGTAAATGGTTCACTTACTTACCTTCAAAGGACTACACATCAGGAGCTATAGGGGAATACATACATATATATATTCGCTTTGGTTAACCTCATCCAGATTTCCATTAGCCACAAATCACTACTGACAGTTGCAATTCTAGTTAAAAGCTTTCAATATCTCGTTTAATTTTAGGCTTCTTTCATGTTATAAAAGAAACAAAATTCAATTTCATTTAATTGCAACAGGATTGGGCGGAGGGGGATTTTCTTTTTCAAAAGATGTGCACTACGGGGTTGTATACTACTAAAGATAGCAATCCCTGGTAAAAAAAAAACATTATGAAATACAAACTACAGGGTTAAAAATTTGGGACTAAATTTTAATCTTTTTTGGGTTGTATATATGAGCAGTCCAATAAAAGATTAAATTTCAATAATATCAATGTATTCAAAATTCTTTTCAATAATTTTTCTTAATATAATTTAATACTCCATGTATTTTAAAATGTAATATCAAATGTGTTAAATTATAACCTTTTGCTGGAATTTAATAAAAACAATTAAAATATAAACCAAAAGGATTATATATTTTAGTCACAAAGTACTAGAAATTAAATTTTAATAGTTTTGAATTTTAATAAGATCAATACTAAATTTTAGACTAAGTTCAGTTCAAATTTTTAGTATAACTACATTACAACTTAATAAATAAAACACTTCCAATTTTTCTTTTTTCCATTTTATTTTATGAAATTAACAAATTATACATATGCCCTAGATACATAAAATTAAGATATAACTATGGGAACCAAAACATACAACTTCATGTTTGCAAAATAAATTTCAAAAGTTGCTTTGTAAAGTAGATCTTTATGTTTAACAATACAGTTTTCTTCTGTTTTATTCAATTCAAAACAATCTACATTTGTATCGACACCAATACAAGTGTGGTTATTAACAATAAAGTTTCCTTATTTCTGTAAATTATATCAATAAGACGGCCAAACAAAAAAGGATCCTTATCCATACAAATATAAGTGTCTTTTCTATAATGAAAACCTGGACTAACTTCTACCAAATAAGTATTCATTTAAAAAACTTTTATTTAAAAAAATATCTTTGTCATAGGTTACTTCATTGATATTAATTTTTTGCAGTTTACCAAAACTAAAAGATTCTTCGAATTTTAACTTCTTTAATGTGTGTGCCATAAATTGCTGATGTCGCATGTTTAATGACTTACAAATGTTAATATAATTATTTAAGGAAGAGCTTAATTTTGAAAAATATTTATGCTTAGCTTCGTAGCGGATTGTCCAACTGTGAACCCGGATAGTGAGTCATCAGGTGATGTTTGGGAATTAAATTCTTTTTATAGGTATTTATTATAATATTTAAGTGAAGCTTAATTAATTATTTTAAATCACAGTTATCGCAGTTATTTTTGGGGATAATATAATTCGTATTATTCGAATTCAACTCAATACTCCTAGCCAATTCTGTGGTACTACTTTTTGAAAGCCTTCAAAATCTACGAAATACGAAATGCTTTGACGGATCTTTCCAGAGTAGCTTTCCTGATTTCTTTAGTCCTAGGTCCTCCAGAAGTACGCGGTAGCAATATTAATAATGATATGAAGTTTTTACTTCTTTATTCCAATCTATTAAATATATAATAACGTCTGCGAAATAGTATGTACTTACTTACCGAATGTTTCAGTATTCTCCATTGACTCTCTTTTCCCGTCGTTTCATTTAAAACAATGTCAACAAAATCAGCATATTTCTTCCATTTATCAAATAATAGAGAAGACTGAGTTTTATACCTCAACTCAAAATCATAAAGCAACTATAGTAAATTTGAATTAGTTCACAAGTATTACATACATATAAAAATATTCCTTACCAAGTTCGAATCAAAAAAGATCAAAGGAAATCTTTAGAAGACGTTGATTGGATTTAAAGAAAGTTTTGTTCGTAGGTCAACAGTAGCTTAAAGTATTAATTTTATAAGTTCTTCCTGCTCCTTTACCACACAATTTTTAAAAAACTCAAGGTTGTCTTCACCGAGAATTCCTAATTCAACTTTCTCTGTTCTCTGTTTCTTCTGCTCAGGTAATGTTTTTGTCAAATTCCCTTCAACTTTATGCCTTTTGTTATTAGAATTTTTAATTTTGGATGCAAGATATCCCGTATTGAGCTTGAAATACCTATATATTAACTAATTAGAATATAGTCTTTCGTATAATTCCCTCTATTGTACTATTTTGATCTTTACATGAAGGCAATAAAGCAAATTTTCTTAATTCTACATACTTTGTCTTTTGATTGCCATTTTTATATAACACTTTTACAAAAATTCCCGCTTTGCACTCCATTTTTGCCGAGTTAAATGCAGCTTAACCTGATCCAACCACTTAGAACTTCCATAAATATAATTATAACTTACGAAATGATACACGAATTCATAGAAATAACGGTAAATGGTTATAGAAATTAATTGTATTCCTGAAAAAGGTTAAATTTTACACCACATTATACGGAATGCAGTAAAATTTTATTCTTTCGAAGAGTAAATTATATTATAAATTATACTGAATGCAGCATCAAGTCTTATCATTTTCTCCCTTCATACCAATGGGGTTTAATTTATAATACAGAACGTATTACAACTTCCTACACTTCAGCCGGAAACATATGTATGCGTCATACATTTATTGCAGCGACAAGCTCTTTCACGTTGTTCACATGGAAATTTGTTGGTTTAATTTATAAACCAATTATTATTACATTTAAGTTAATTCTAATTAAATGAGCGCTTTCTTCTTATTTTAATCCAAAAGGGTTTTACTTATATATCAGGGATTACTATTTTTGTTTGTAGTAATTTCAATTTATTACAAAATAGTATTAATTGTACTGCAAAAAGGCAGTATTCCTTTTTTTGGTTTAAAAAATATCCTAACATTTTTAACCGTGTACGGATGATTGCAAAACACATAGAGGTTTTAGATAAACAGCCCACATTCCGTCCAGGAGTAATAATACCGACTAACACTGGTTGATTGCTCAGACGACTGACAAACATATAATCTTTTTTAACTTCCCACAAAGAAGGACTTCCATAACAAGTCGACTCTGGAGATACAAGTTCGATGACTAACCCGCCCACGATGAAAACTTTCTATCCTAAAGTCTAAACTTGTTGAGTTGGTATTCATCTGGAGTATTTGACGAGCTAAACGGCGATAACCTAAACAGTCAGAAATGTCTTTTTGGTGGGTTGATAAAGGCGATTGTCATGTTCAATTCGTCCAGTAATCTCTGAAATCATTTCGGCACCGATTTCTAGGCTCTAATAGCCAGGGTAATCCAAAGTTTTTCTGCTATGAACGAGGAGTTGTGGGGCGTATTGGGCATGAGAGGTGAATGGTGTAAGGAACACATAGGAAGATGAAAAAGGTGAAATAAAATTGACCACGCTATGATGGACTGGCAACATTTTCCAAATATCATGAATGTGGAATCTTATAAGAAATAATTCAGAACATTTCCTAGTTCGATTTTTCTTCCGATGGATTCTTGCTTCTACTTTTGTATGACGACAATTCGACAAACTTTCAAGGGTGTCTGTGAGATCACTGACTAAGAGCCCGTCCGAATCAAAGTCTTCTTCTTCGTCTTGTAATTACAGCTAGTGACGTACCATCGAGTCAGGCTCTATCCGAATCCATGACTATGCCACCGAGCTTTGCTACTTTGTATAACAGTTTAGATATCTGGTTAACTTGATCATCGAGTGAAGGTTCGAGTTGACTATTTTAAATAGACAACATATTTTAAGGTTATGTTTGTAAGACAACAATGTAAGTAAATGTAGTTTTAGTTCTCGGTAAATGTTTCTTTCCCTTATTTATAAAAAAAACAAAGGAATGAGATTATAAATCCCTGAGATACATTAGCAGCACGAATATATCGACAAAATTGCTACCAGGGATTCTAGGAAGAAAACTCTTTCCTTTTTAAACCTTCATGACCCTGCACAGGTTGAAAAGTGTTTTATTTGGGATTGTGTAGCGAGGAAATATTTAGGGAAGGGAATCTGGTTTCAGGCTATTTGGCACTTTGAGATTTTAGTCATTCTTTAATGAATACTTGGTTAAAAAGTGCGTGACCTGAAGTGAATTAATCAGTTTTGATAGTGTAGTTTATATGTAATAAGCAAAAAAAATTTTATATAGAAGTGTTTGATCAGGAATAAACTATTTGCAAATAGGTGAGTGTTTTCACTGTGTCTGTGGCGTGGAAAATCTAAATTGTGTAGCTGCTTGATTAGCTATGTAGACGGAAATAGCACGTTGTTTCTAGAAGTGATACTGCTAGTTATATTTTAGTTTCTACAAATTCAAATAGAGCTTTAATTAAGTGCAAACTGTTGGTTATTGTTTGTTTTAGAATAGAATAGAATAGAATAGAATAGAATAGAATAGAAAAATCATTTATTAAAGAACCTCAGCTTACGCTACGTTACAACGTTAGGTACATCGAGTAATTAATAGCTAGTTGGCATAATAGCAAAAAATACAAAGTCGTTTAGCAATATAAAAAAGGAGCAATGTACAGACTCATTGCGGTAGAAATCATTTACAGTAATACAGTCACACAATAGAGAGCGCAAAGCACTCATCATAGAAACAAAATGGCAAATACCATTTACAAATAGGAATAAAAAAGTGAAGGTAAAGCAAAGTAACAGCAATAATAAATAATAACTCAACTTAGAGGCAAAATAAAGAATAAAGAACAATAACAAAAAGAAATAACAAGTGCAACTCATATTTTTTTTAATTGTTATTATAATTATTTTCATTTTATACAGACATTAGGTGACATAACGCGAGTTCCTTAAATTCCCTGCAAGTACCAGCTCTTCTGACTGGTTCCGGGAGGGAGTTCCAGAGAATGGCACCCTGACCAAAGAGGTCATTGGACCCAAATCGAGTGCGAGTTCTATGCAGGACAATTCTGAGATAATTAAGGTTGCTCCATGTGAGCAACTGGTTAATGTAGACAGGTAGTGAGCAACATCTAGCTTTGTGTATGAAGCTTAACACTCTAAGTTCCAAGAGCTTAGCCAGGGGTTCAGGCATGAACAGCTGGACCAGAGCGGAGATGTGGGAATGCCGTTTGAGACGAAAGATGTACCTTACGCATGCTTTCAGCGCCCTGTTTAATCTTGCAATTTCCGCGGCATGCAGGGGGTACATAGCAACATCAGCATAAAAGAAATGCGGCATAATAAGTGACGTAATCAGGGATTGTCTGATGGACTGATCCAGGTGATGTGACACCGCGTAAAGAGAACGGAGTACAAACTAGATCCGAGAGCAAACTCTACTGATCTGTGGTCGCCATGTAAGATGGGGGTCCATAAGGAGACCAAGGTTTTTAACGTGTCTGTCAGAGAGAGGGATGACCAGATTTTGAATAAGCAGGTTAGGAAGCAATCCATTAGTGCTGGAGGGATTATCACGAACATTGTATCTGATTGCTTGCGTTTTCGCAGGGTTGAGGTCAGACCACTAGCCTGACACCAATTAGAGATGTTGCCAAGCGTTACATTGAGCGCCTCAATGAGAGACGGAAGCTCATCAACATTGGCAGCACTATAAATTTGCAAATCATCCGCATAGAGATGGAAGCTATGACCACCCAGCACTTCTGCAACATCATTAATATATATGGTGAACAGGAGTGGAGCTAGCACAGCCCCCTGCGGGACACCAGAGACAATACCCCTGGGTGTTGGGAATCGGTCATTACTATTAACGATAAGTGTCCAGCAAGTCAGATAACTGTAAATGAGACTACCAGCAGCTGACCCAAAACCAAAAGTGTTCACAAGTTTGGCAATGAGTAAGCTGTGAGGAACAGAGTCGAACGCTCTACTGAGATCCAACAGCACATGCACTACGTGCTTGCCTTCATCGCATAGCTTGTGGATGTCAGATGTTATTTTAACAAGGGCGGTGGTAGTGGAGTGCCCATGTCTGAAGCCGGACTGAAATGTTGAAAGCAGTCGGCTATCTTCAATGTGTTCGCCGATCTGATCTTAGATAAGGATTCCGAAGACTTTCGAGATGGAGGGGAGGATGGAAATGGGACGCCAGTCACCAGGACATTTCGGAGATGTGACTTTGGGAATTGGAGAGATGATGCCGGTTTTCCAGCATTTTGGGAAGATTGAGCAGGTGACAAATCGGTTAAAAAGATGCGTAACTAATGGTAAAATGAAAGGGAGAATGATTCTAAGAAATTTAATAGGGATCCCATCATGTCCCACACCATTAGATTTAATACGTTGAAAACTTCCAGTACCTCAGCCTCACTGAAATTGCGGAATGAAAATCCATCAATCGGAGGATAGGGGCTGTCCGTTTGAGATTGGCTAGAAGTACTGGTGACATGGGACAGTGGGTTAAGGCTATAGTTGGCAAGGGCCAGAGGAACTGAGGATGGAGCCGTAGACTGAGCCGGGCAAAGGTGATTAGCAAAGTCTTCAGGGTCGACATTAGTCTGAGATCTAGATTTAGATCCTAACCCCATATTTCGAACCTTGCGCCAGTCAACACCATCCTTAAAGTTATTCAAGGTGTTCCCTCTGATTAGTTTCCGAATAAGGTGCTCAGACGCCCTACGAGCGAGTCTAAAAGCTTTGAGATTAGCGGAATTCTTGTACCGCAATGTCTCGAACCTGACACAACAAGGACACATCAGGTCTAATGAGTATCTTGTCACTAGCACTCCAGGTTCGAATGGTTTTGAGGGGGACATTATTATGAAACACAGACTTGATTGTACACATGAATCGCAGTGCTCCAATATCCGGATCCGCTGCATTGTGGACGAACGACCAGTCCCTATTGCCAAGATCCGCCTGAAGAGCGTCTGGCTGAATAGCTAAAAGGTTCCGGTATGTGCGCTCTGCACGGGGGGGGGGGGAGGCTGGAAAGTTGAAGGTACCAAAAAGAATGTCGCGGTCTGAGACACCAGGACATTGACCGGTTAGCAAAGGAATTGAAAGAGGAGATGTAATAATGAGATCGAGTGTGGTGGCGGAGGAAGTACCATGGCGTGTTGGAGAATGATTAGCCAGGACGAGTCCCAACTCATCAAGGAGTTCCATTAGACAGCTGCAGAGATGAGACGCAACATTAATATCGATATTAAGGTCTCCCGCAATGATCACCCTGGAGAATTGACTGGCAATAAAGCTCAGGGCATTACCCAGACTGGATAAATCATGATCAGTGAAGGAGGCCACACGTCTGCACAGCACCATCAAAACAACAGGGTCATTTATGCTGTCAGCACTCCATGATTTGACAGCCAGCATTTCCCAGCTATTGGTGATTTCCTGATAAACAGCTCCAGATAGCAGCGAGTTAGCCAGATAAATGGCAGTTCCACCACCTCTGTTTTCTGTGCGATCAAGTCTGTGCAATCTGTAACCTGGTATCTCAAGCATTTTAGCAGTGTGAAACTGCTTAGTCCAAGTTTCGCAGACAAGGAGGGCGCTGGCCCTGCCGAGCCGAGCAATGTGCCGCATTTCGGCAATGTTCTTGAGGGTTGATCTGGCGTTAAGGGAGATGACATTGAGCTTATTGGTGGAAGAAAATTGGAGAGTGCTTCACGCGCTGGGAGCTGGTGATGCATCTGAGAGATTATTAACTGACGAGTTGGTTTCAGGGACTAAAGTGAGCAGCTATTGTCCGAGGGCTGATGTAAAGCGTTCATATATGAGATCTGTGGCAATAAAAGGAGACCGCCTGCAGATATATGTCTTCCTGTGCTTGGTGGATATACGTAGGAATACTTTCTCTCTTTTTAGTTTAAGAGCGAGGTGAAGAAGTCCCACTTGATCCATGTCCAGCTCCTCGTTAATAAAAACTCGAATATCTGAGGTCTCCGCAATAATAGAATTCAGTGTAATAGGCTCAGTGCGGAGCTGCTTGATGTACGCCTGAAAGAAAGTGGCACAGTCCTCTTCCCTATAACAGCGGATGAAGCCTTTGGGTTTCCTAGGCTTAGTTTGCAGTGATGAGAGTGGACGCCCGAAAGACTCAGCCTTGTCAATAGTCTTTGCGAACACCGGATTGAGTCTCACACTAGAACACAGGTCAGGGAGAAGCTTGTCGCATTTCCTGAAACACGCTTCAGGTATGTTGCTAACAACAAGAGTGCGCTTCTTTATACTGGTCCTAGAATAGGACTTGAGGACTTCGATGTCCTTTCCAATTTTAGTGATGGATTTTAATTTAATATGGTCTATGCCTTTGCTGAGCAGATTGATTTCCGATAAAATGGAATCAAAGCTAGCGACAAGAGTGTCAATCTTGCGGTCGATGTTTACCACTAATGTCTGCGCAGCAGACACTGATTTAGATGGTTTACCGTTGACTAACTGAGGCACAAGGTAGCTGCTAGAATGATTTCTGGCAACTTTGATGCAGGTCTTACACACCCAATCTACACTTTTTTCCTGATAAACTGGCCAAGTAGTCAACATATGAAATGCCAACGCAAACCGTGTGGTACCACAAATCGCATCCGTCACAAGTGATCCAGATAATATTATCCACGCCTACCTTAGGCTCATTAAGAAAACAGGCACTGCAGAGATGATTGTCAGTGTCTGTGATAGAGTCTGCTGCAGGCTTGGGTGGGACCCCAGCAGCGTTAGTGATTGTATTAGGCTTAGAAGAAGCCACTGAGTCACACTTGGAGGTGGTATGCTGATGCTAGTCAGACTTGCAGACTTGCCTTTGCTCTTTGATAATGTCTTAGGTGCGACGATTCCAACAGATGTCTTATTATTAGCAACATTGACAGAGCCAGAGGATCCTTTAGCAGACATGGACCTAGTAGTCATGGTATGGGATATACAGATATCCCTTGTGATGATGTGAAATTAGCTGACTAAATAGGGTTGCGAAAATACAGTTCGAATATAATTTACCCGGATATCAGTAGTCAATATAGATTACAACTGAAGTTGAGGCAGACAGTGACTTAATCTTCAGATAACTATCCTGTCATAAAATAATGAGTTCACTAATCTCAAGATGAATTATGCATTTCTAGTTCCAATATAAATAATTTCAGCGATATTGTTATGTAACCATAGTCAATGCCGCAGATTTCAACTGAAGTACTATCTCGTCTTAAAACAATGAGTGCAACCATAATTAACCCAAACATCAGTTGAGTCAATATAAATTATGCTGAAGTTGTATATTATTAATAGTTAAATGCAAATGATGTATATTATTAGTAGTTAAATGCTAAAGGTAGATAAAGGTTATAGGTTAAATGTGCATGAAAATAGAAAAATTGAAAATTAAGAAAAGTTAAATATAATCGTAATTATAATTGTAGAATTAATAGTAGTTAAATGCAAGTGATAGATAAATGTTAAAGGTTAAATATGCATGAAAATATAAAATTAAGAAAGGTTAAATATAATCGTAATTGTATTTGTAGAATGTCACACTGTATCACCACTGAATAGGCAATATGGTTTTGACCGCAATTGAGCAATATTTTCCATATAACAACACTGTATTACATAACCTTAGCAGCAGAAAATTATAGCCTCTGTTTGATGTAACAGCGTTGCAGACCCTACGGCCTCAAGGAATATCGCCAACGATACTGTGCCACCCAACCTTGCAAGAACCGGGAGTGTCAGTGCAGCACTAAAACCACAATTCAATGACAATAAGATGCTGTTGTTGGAACTAAAGATGCATTGGGGCCGTCTAGCATTTCCCAATCAAAAAGCTCCTTAAGCCACTTATATTAAATAAACCACAATATCAATTAAAATGCTGAAATCGGTTTGAATCAAAATGTTTGAATTGATGGAGCAATAGTTAAATCTTCTTGTGTTGATTATATTAATATGTTATAGCAAGTCTTGAACAGTGCTGAAACGTAGCCCCACCGTCTGATGAACACATTTCAGAACGATACTATGCCGCCCAGTTTTTGACTGATCTGGGAGTATCCGTGCATCCAGAGTAGCTAATCTTCGGAGGTCGAGAGGATTACGCCGCAAGAATACCAGTTGGCGGATGTTTGATGGTCAATAATATTTGCTCTTTACAGTTTAGACACTTTCCAATCTTCAATAAACTGCTCCACAGAACGGGTAAAAATTCCACTATTTAATTCCTATCTTCTCTTTTCTATTCACCACATCACATAAAACACAAATTTTCTTCTTCGCGGTTCAAGCTTAAAGCCCGGTACGCTAGAGCCAAGGAATTTTTGTGTAGAGGCAGGGTGTGTTCTTTCCCTCTGTCTCTTACAGTGATTACAGGTAGTGGTTTTCCCCCTGTGTATTTAATGTATTCTGGTAAGCTGATGTTTACCGCTGACAGAATTAGTGTGATGGGCTGTGGTTTTCCACCCTCCACTGAAACAATAGCCATCTTTTCCAGTGCATTTTACTCCTGATCTTTTTTTAAATTGTGTTCATACAACGTTATCACTTCTATAGTTTTTTTTTAGTGTATGTACATAATTCCACAATCCGACTCACACAGTTTTTTTTCTTTTCTTTTTTATTATTGCAGAGTATCCGGGTTGGCTGATCGGCTGAGCATCCTTGTGGAACGCGCTTTATTATGTGTGTGTGAGTTTTTTCTTTTCTTTTTATTTTAGAATACTTTATATTAATGTCAAATAAAACAAATATGTATGACTTTTCTTGCTCTTAATTGCATTTCATCCTATATAGCTGGCTGCCAAGATCAAGCTAAGCTAACGAATTCGGACAGGTTAGCTTCGTCAGCTTGATGGAAAAATGGCGAACGGTGATAAAATGAAGCGTAAATATCGCGCAGGCTTTTCACTATTTTAATTTCTTTAAAAACAAAATTATTAATGGATATGAGTATTCATAAAGCAGTAATTTTTTCTGGGTAATAAAATTAATCTTAATTTTTGGCAATATAGCTCATCGTAGTATGTAGGTACAAGATATACATCATGTCGCCAAAAATGTATAATTTTTTGGTGAATTTGACTGCATTTATGATGGTCAAGCAATAAATGTGACTGCCTTATAAATATAACCCTAACTTATTTAGCATTTCATAGACAAGAGAACTTGTTTTCAAGTTGATTAAGGCACAGCGGGAAGTATAGGTACAAGCATCAAGTAAAAGAGCTCAAGCTTTTAACAAAACCTCAAATATCGAGCTAAACACACGTATTCGGACAGGTTGGCTTCGTCTTCGGCTAACTATTATAATAGCTGAGATTGTTGTGTTACGCCATTAGCTGTAACATAAGACGAAAACGAAGACGCAGCCATGGATTCGGACAGGCCCTAAGTACCTGCGGAATATGAGCAAATCACAACTTTTAGTATTACCGGGAATTACAGTGGAAAAAAGCAAGGATTGTCACACTGTAAGATCCAGGAAAAAGTTAAAATTTTTGATTGTTCTTAAGGCGTCACCAAATTAAAAAAAAGATTTGTTAATCGGATGAGAAAAATTAAAGAAATCGTCCGTTATTAGGGAAGCTAAGCATATCATTCACGGTTTAATACAAAAACCAAAGTGATATCGGGGAACAATTCTCCATATCTTTCAACAATAAAAGTGTGCGGACGCTGCTCGAATTTTCGTAAACAAGCATCTATCTTTAACGAATTCATGATAATATGCATAGAAAACCACAAAGATTCTGGAGTGGACAGCGCTTCCAATGAATGAAATATTGATAGAAGTAGGTACATATGTGACCTTAAATCATATGCGGAAAAAATCAACCATTTCAAAGATGGGAGGAGATTTTCAGAGTATACTGCAGAAATACCAGACCACCAGCACTTTGTGGATTTGAGGTTTCGCAGTATAGGCAGTATCATAATCACCTACAGCGGCAAATATGAAAGTATCTTGAAAGATCAAAAATTACCAAATATCGTGGTCTACATCCAAGGTAACAGAGAACCAAAATGGTCTTAAACGGGGCGAGACGGTATCTTTAATCTAGCATTACACTTCAAATTATAGAAATATGTGAAGTAGAGTAAAGGGATCCCTTAAACTTTAATCTATGAAAATAATCGCCTAATAACGGTACTGGAATCGAACTAAGTATTTTATTCCACTAAAAACTCTATTCCCCATGGTCTAATTTCATCCGTTAGTTTTAATTTTAGGAACCCTATAGACTTTTTTTTTTTCTTCAGTTTAGAGTGGCGACCACCAACGTTCGTTCTGAGCCACATTTAGGGCTTTGAGTGGCCCGTTTAGAGCACATTTCTTCGGAACCATTTTTAAAAATATTTATTTAATTAGTTGGGGAACCAGCCACGTCAATATAGCTCTAAAGAAGCAAAGCTTCTGTCTTCATATGACATATAGCGGAGAGATATGTGCCTTGAGAAAGCACAGATTGATAGCTCTCGCCAGTTATGATTCGCCATCTTGTAATCCTGTAGATCTGAATAGAACCTGCTTTACGAAATCTAGAAGTTTGCTTTATAGAATCTTTACTGGACAGAAACCCATAGCTAAATTCTTTCTGACATTTCGTAATTTTACATAGAAAACTGGAAGACTATCATTGACAACTTGCGCATTAAAAGCTTTCTGACAGAGTAGAAGAGTCTTTCGAAAAATTTGGGGAAAAGCTACGGTGCAGATGCGCGCAGCAGCTGATATGGTATTAGT
Organism: Dioctria linearis; assembly: GCA_963930735.1. Lineage (NCBI taxonomy): Eukaryota > Metazoa > Arthropoda > Insecta > Diptera > Asilidae > Dioctria > Dioctria linearis. The sequence goes on from OZ005742.1 coordinate 220,373,465, forward strand.
TATCATGTTGGAATAGGACGAGACTGAAAAACTCCTGTTATTTTCCTGATTACGATACAAAGAGACGTAATGCATCGGTATCATAAATTCACCTCTAAGCACTTTTCTTGAATTACTAACCCTGAAACTGTACAATTCGAGAGTAGACTATAAAAATGGTGGTCTGGTGGAGGAAAACCTAATGCTGTCATGTTGCAGAGACTTGGTTGACATGACTTCTATCATAATAAACAGGCGGAGAACAGTGTGAGACGGTGAGAATATTTACAAATGTATTTTATACATAGATGATTTTGAAACCTCTCATGATGGGGGATTCGGTTGTTATTTTGACCGAGGCGACAAGCATTCCTTTTCTTAATATGTAAAATAGCGACAGTCACTTGAACAGAGATTTTTTACAATACTGTAAGAGCTGAAGATAGAATATGGATTGTGGGTCTTCAGAACGTATATATATGTAGGAACCATTCTCCGCCACTTCTCATCTGACCAGAATCGCCTCGTAACAATACTATGGATCATGAATAAGCGATACGCTCATTATACAGTACACTGAATATAATTTTTTAGCTGTCAGCAATCAAGGCAGTCGACAAGTAACTTTTTTTCTTTTTCATCTTTGGATATCCTTTTTTTTGTTTTTTATTTCTATTTATTCATTTATTTATTTATTATTATTTTTATTTTTATTAGAATCTTATTTTTGCTTTAATTTTAATGTTACTTATGTTTTTTTTCCACCTAATTATAAGTCATAAGATTTTGTAATCTTCTGTACAAGGCCGAATAAATGTATTGTATTGTGTTGTAACTGTAAGCTTTTAAGACGAGAAGCGTTCTTTTGAGGCGGGAGTTAGTTTTTAATGTAAAGCTAAATTGATAATTTTTTCTCACTTGTAAATAAAATTTCGCTTTTGTCTTTCAATATAAATTTCAATGAATTTGAATAAAGCTTTTGTTCATAACATAAAGTGTTTAACCATATATAAAGAACCCGCTGTTCTATATACCACAAAACTGTACCCCCCCCCCCATTATAATATATGTATATAAAAGGAATTTCAATGATTTTGCCACAAAGAGATCGGTGACTGTCCTATGGACCCGAGTCAGATAATAATTTGCGTTATTTTATTTCTGCACTGGTATAGGATTGGATAACAAATAGTATAAATCTATGGTCTACATATCTGTTTATCCAGATGCAAACATACCAGCTAGTCCTTAGTAGGACTTGAACTACAAAATAACTACACGAATCTAATAGCAATCTAAAGAAATTTACATACGCCTACTATATTGCCCACCAAGTGCGTCAACGATCTGGATTTATTGGCATAATCTTAAGAACATCATTGCGTATCTCCACAGATGCATGTTGGGCACCAATATAATATTGAGAATGGATACCTTCTCTTGATCCTTCATTATACAGAAGAATAAACTCCATTTATAGGTAGGATTTAATACATACAACATACTCTCAAGAGAGTATATGGGTAGGTAAAGGCAATGTTGCAATATGGCACTTTTGCAAGCAGTCCGGACTGATAACCCTTATTTAGTACAAGTGTGAATCCGAAAAAAAGATATTTTGTCATCGACAATCGAGAATCGAACCTGGATAGTCTTATTTTTACTTCAGTGTCCAATATATCACAAGCACCCTTCCCCAATTCTCCGATAACTTTTTATTCATGTGTGGAAGGCTTGATCCTCCCACATACATTTAATTCCCTATTTGGCGCTTGACAGTTTATTAAAATACAAGATGCGCTTAATTCAGATAGACTATTACCGCAAAGCGAACTGAGAGTCTGAAACATTCATCACGATGCTTCCTGTCAGAAGAGGAATTTCAGTTTATGTACATTATATACAACAATAGTCCGGAACAATTCCAGAAATCTAGGATTTGCGTACCTACCTACATACATATATATTTACATACATAAATACCTACATAATGCTTACCAGGAATTTATTTGTTCCATAGAGCTGCCAAAATTTGTGCTTTGCCAGCCTGTTGATGTAATTATTTCACAAGAGATAGCGTAGGAAGGAAGAAAAAAAAACGTTTACTTTAATTACGAATTACGCTTTAAAGGAATTCAACTCACCTAGGTGGGTTGATGACCTACTTTCGTTGACTTAAACAACATCATCTCTTGTTTCCCTAGATTTCATCCCCTGCTTAATATTTTAAGGACGTGTGCAAGTATGTACTAAATAGACACTCAAAATTAAATTTTTAGTTGTTGGCTTCCTACCGCATCTTGTTAATCTTATTTACTCTTGCAAATGACTCGCACTTGACAAGTGAGTGAATCTTCATTCGAATTTCAGCAAATAAAATATTAAAGCCATCCTTCTCCCCTTGTTTCATGTCGTTGTTGAGTTAATAATATGCTCACCCTTCAACGCTGAAGGGATTTTCACAGCTTTCGTGTGAAGTAGGTAAGTCATTATATTGGCAAGGAGATATTAAACTTATTACTATATTCCTATAAATAAATGTAAAATGACAATTAATATAACCGTTATTCTTCGTTGTCGCTTTCACCATAAAAGATAAGATTCCGCTTGCTAACAGACCGCTTAAGGCACATGGGTTTTTCTTTCTGCATATTTGCAAAAATTGTATTTCCAGCGTGATTTACCACAGTTTTTCAGGTACAGAAGGAATATTTTCGAACTCATCCTCGGTATCTTATCGGTGTCTTCAATAAACGCCAACAGTAGCGCCTTTTAGTAATATTTCGTAATATATTAGAATATTTACCAATCATAATCTATATGAGAACTGGAGACCTTAAACTGGTTTATTATTACTTTTTATTATTATATTTATTGTTATTACTAATATGAGGGAAGAAGACAGAGATTCCGTCACTCATCTAGTCACTGCAACCTCTGAGAACTTTTGTGACCATATCGCTAAGCGTTCAAAGGCACCCATTCGAAATTAAGGCCTATGGTAAAACCTGTAATGTTCTTGGGGGCCAGTCTTGTAGCATCCTCTGACAATGGAAATGCATTTTCCACATAAGTTATGCTAAGAGCCTCACAGTCATAGACGACATACTCATCAGTTTCGTCGTAGAAGCAACAGGTTCCCATCTTCTTAAGTCCATTAATATAAATGGAGAGTACCCAGTAATGTGGTCTGTTATAAGTCTCAATTCTTTCAGGTTGAGCAGGAGAAAACTTTTTGCAGTCTGTCGAGAATCCTTTATATATTTTTTTTCAATTGTACAAGTGGTCACAATGCGACAGGCGTAGGGCGAATGATAATTCCATATATTCGTGTTTTACAAGGTGACAACTCACATTAAATCACATAGGACGACGCGTGTAAATCACATTCCAATTTTCGCACATTTGCAAGACATTTTTATATTTTATAGTGCAAAGCCATGAAAGTTGAGCTTTATTCCGGTTAAGTATCTCAAGTCTCGATAGTGTAATATTCGATCATCTGGACGATCCAGTCGGCCGCAACCAAATCCATTAGTAATGAGGAAAATTTTGATCCCTAAACGAAACCCTAAGCATAGCCGGTATGATGTACCTAACATGCTTCAAACGTTACCAGACATACAGAATAATTCTATGACTTGTGGGGCGCTACTTTCAGGAGTTGCATCTTACTTTTAATTACGATCCAAGAATTTGGAATCGCGCTAAGATTAGGGCTGCCATCTGTAAAATCATTAAACTAGGACAACAAGCTCGAAAGCCCCGGACATTTTAGCTTGAAACCCGGACATTGTTTTCAAATGATTTTCTATTTTACTTACTAATGAAATAAGTTGAAATTGTTATGCATAGTGTCTTTTTTTATATAATTATTATAAAATTAGTCAGTTTACAAAAACCCGTAAAATAAAACGATGCGAATGAACTATATTAAATCTCTCTTACATTTAGGAACATAAATAAATCTTCTAAAAATTAGAAATGCAATTTTACATTCACATTTAGTGTGCCATATAGCTTTCAAAATAGCTTAATTTCTCGGGAAAGGTGACGCTATATGGCGAGAGACTTTAACTTCAAGAGAGCACTTTTTCGATCTCTGGACACCCATGCATACACTTTGGAGATGCAAAAAAATCTCTAAAGATACCAAATTACTAGAATTTTTTTTGTTCTCCAGTTCCGGTCTCCCGTCGTGTGTTTCAAATCAATCAGGTTTCCATACTCGGTCTCTAGTCTTCGAAGTTTGCTCATTTCTCGTCTCTAGATTTCCTCAGACTATTGTCTGTTCTGCTGTTAAGTTAACTGTGGAGTGAGTTTGGCAAGGGGTTTTGTTAATTTTTATTTAATTTATCATAGGGTAACTCCATCGAAAATCGAACAAAATTTACACTTTCCCAACGTTCTTCTTTTGCTTAAAGTTAAGTTTTTTTGTCGTGCGATGAATACTGCCTGAATTATACTAAATTTAAGCTAACTTTGAAACCCTTAAAATTTTCCAATTTTTGGTATGTGTAGTTACTCCACATACCTAAAAGTTATATTAAGGAAATGATAATTTTGAATCCAAATACCTATCGCAGAGGCACGGTTTTTAATTATTTCATAGAAAGTTATATAAAGAATGCCTTTTATATGAAAAACAAGTAAAAAAGCTAGAATTGTTATTAGACCAATTCTTACGATGCTGTAGATGAATACCCGTACGTAATTTCGTATGGTCACCTATCTGCACAAGTTTGATTTTTGAAGTGGTTTTTCGCATATTTCTAGAATGGTTCGTTGAAAAGACCAATTTCATAGGATTTCATTTTCTGAGGAACTTTTCAGTGCAATTAAAACGTCTAGGACTGATCGTTTTCACAGTATACGTACAAATCTTAAATTTTTATATGGCAACACCAAGAATCCGTTGCCCAATTTGGTTCATTTTTGAAATTATATTTACTATTTTCATGAAAACACTGTGTACAAAATTTCAGTTCTCTACGTTGACGCGCTCTCAGGCAGTGTGCAAATATACAGTAAAAAACAAAATAGGAAGTGTTCCCCGATTTGTCCCATTTCCGATCTTAAATTTACTTTTTTTTTAAAGTCCATGCGCAAATTTTCAACTCTTTAAATATACGCGTTCCCAAGCTATCAAGCGGACGGACTCGCGGACTGCCGGACAGACGAACAGACGGAAGTCTCAAGTTGGGATAGTAATGGCTTTAAAGAAGAGAAATTTTTTCGTCAATAGGCGGCTGGTTATTCTTGAAAAAAAAATCACACTTTGTTGTGTTGTCCTTTATCCCGTAAAATTTTTGCATACATTTTTTTTAAAGCTTTTTAACTTTCTTTCTATCAATGTATGTTAATACAGATTCGTAAATTTCAATGAATGATGTACTTTTGCTAATTAATTTTAAGTCAATCTTTTGAAACTTATATATAAATCAAATTATTTAATATTGGTAACACTAATGTATTATATTTCGTGGCATTCAGCGCATAGCTAACTGTAAACCCATTAAAAAGGAGAATTGTAATGTACTTAAGAGCGAGAATGTATTTTGTCGCAAGAGTGTCTGTAAAGGTTGAGGCAGTCAGTCGGTTCTCGTGGAAAAAAAATGTATTTCGAGTCGTGACAGCTTTCGTCAAATAAAGAATAACTTAAATAATTATGTGATTGTGTAACAATTCATTTCGTTCGTGTTCCATATTAAAATACCCCTTTCTTTTATTTTTTTCGGCGCAAAAAACTCTTTGCGATTAACAATGTACATAAAACAAACACAGGTACACAGGGCAAGTTACACATGCAATTATCTTACTGATAGCTTCGCTACTGAGCTAAGACTGGCTGGGACTAGAAGAGAGAACGAGTGAGAGTCGAGTCGGTCTGACTGTTGGCATTATCAGCTTCACCGCACATATACAAAAAATTAAATTTTTATTTAATTGGTTTACAAAATTTCAAAACCCGGACAGTATAGAAAACCCCGCCCGGACTCTCCCCGGACGCCCCTCCGAATTAGGACAAATCCGGGGAAACCCGGACGGATGGCAGCCCTAGTTAAGATGATATTTCTCAGAAAGCTGGTAAATGCGGCCATAGATTTAGAAAAACTTTTGACCGAATTTAGCCTAATATGTATTTTTATACAGACCCTGGTACGTATCTTGGAGGATACCTACACTTCTGATAAAAATCACAAAGCCAGCCACACCAATATATTAATTTCAAGACGTAAACTGAAAGGTAAGATTCATATAGGTGCCATTCATAAATACGATCATTTTGGAGTAGATACAGACGCCAGAAAGGTGGCCGAGCACGGAAACGATATTATGAACTTGATATCGGGAATGATCCCTCATTCTTTAGATATAACAAGCAAGTGGTCCAGGTACAAGGAATATGTACTGAAATTGAGTCCTTATGACACAAATATTCCTTAATATATATCATCTAATGCGATCTTAATCAAAGAACCAGTACGGCAATGTCCTTCGCTATGCGAGCAGCGAAGGGGGATAGCTGTAACCACACCTGAAATAAATTTTAATAAAAGTATCAATGTTAGGTTTACATTACAGTACCATATGACCGCCAGACCATTCTAAAGTCTGGCAGGTTGAGAAGCTTTCGGTTATGAGAGCTTATCTGCGACTAACGCGGGGATAACGCGGGTCAGTAGAACTGACAAAGTCTGACACTCACATAGCTTCCTGTAATCGCAACTGATTAGAATAGTCTTTTTTTCTGAATAGTCTGTACTGACTAGATTTCCCTTCAGGCAGTACGAACTAGTCAATAAACTGTCAAACGTAAAATTAAAATGGCCGAAACTTGTGTTTGACGGCATTTTTATAATGAACTTACTAATCAGTTGATCGAACACAATGCGCTTTCTAGTTAGAAAAATTGACAGAGGAATTCAGTATAGACCGTCAGTTCTACGGACTCATGTAATCGCCGGGTAGGGTATTTAACACGGAAGCAAATTATCGCCATATTCATCGACATTTGGGCTACTATCAGATCGCTTGAGTTAGCTGTTATATCCTCTAAGCTAGTGCGACAATGACAATGACTGTGTGTCGTGTTAGAAAACTAACATAACGTTTGACAACAAACAAACTGATCAGAGAGGATTATGCTCTCTTTCATTTTCCGAAGGGACGAGTTGTCGTTTCGCTCAGGCCTATAAAGAGAAGCACCTTCCAATCTTTCTGTAGGTACTCAAAACAAATTTCAAGTGGAATAAACTAACCTAGCCTATGCTACAATTAGGGGTAGTTATAACCTAATTCCTATAATAGGAGCAAAATGAGGGCAATGATTTATTCACATATATGTAGGAATTACGATGCCAGTGTTATTTTGGTTCGTATGGTATAGACATTAGTTAATCGAGAAGCATGCAATAATCAATTTGCGTGATTCCTCTAATCCAAATACCTGTGCACATAAGTGCCAAAATCGTATCCTGAACAGCTTTTTATCCTTTTTAAGCTATACAGAAACTGCATTTATTTTTTTATTTCCATCTATTCCAAAGATATCCTAATTATCTAACTCTAAAGTTGTCTATACACTCAAAACACACATTACAAAACCATCGGTTCTTATATTCACATAGACAGCCATTCTGAAGTGCTCAGAAAACTTCTACACAGAAAGACATTTTCTAGATCATTTCACATTATTATTGCCACCAAAAACCTTTTAAAGTACACTCGTACAATGGGAAAACTTTTAGACTTCCATCGACTTGAACTAATCCAAAACGTTTTTTCAACTCGGCGAAAGCTTACATACATTGGTGTCAAACAGAGAAAACTTTTTGTTCATACTCACTTGACCTAGAATTTGACTTCTTTCAAGGAATTTATGTAAATATATCGAGAGAGAGGTAAGTAAACGGTGAAAGTATCACCAATATACTAAATAAATTGCACTTTTACAACAATATTTTCTTTTGAATTGTACAGAAGTTTTTATGTACAAAGTTTCCATAGAAGTTGACAGCCAATTCCACAAGATCTATGTATGTGTATGATATATTTTCTTATTGCAAATAAAGAATTCCTTCCAAAAGAGGAATAAGGAAGTTTGTCGTCGAGCTTAGATTGCAGCAAAATAAAAAAATAAATAAGTGGAGAATACATAATATGAACTGAATCGCTATAGGTAAATATTCCAGAGATATTTCAGTGATGGAGAAAACTTGAGAAACTATAGGGATAATACAGAAATATCTAACAATATCAAAGAAATTACTGCTAATGGAAGAAAAACTACAAAACCGTTATTAACAAGTAAGAATAATTATAATAATCACATTTCACTGTGTAATGTATAACACAAAAACACATTCTGCAATAGCGAAGCGTGATTACCTTTTTAATAGATACAGAGTTACTCGCACGACTGCTAGATATTAACTGGTGAAAACTTCATATAACATTAGTTAGTAATAACTAAGATATTTGAAGACAGCGCCCCTTGGTTGCCTGGGCTGGCTCACTCGGCAAGTACTACTCGACTCGAAAATCACTCATGGAAAATCGCCAAAACCCCCCGCAGCCTACTTCGTTTTTGACTTCTTTTATGCATTTTCAATTTACCGAAGAAATTGAAAACAAATATGTCAATTTCAAGGACTCGGCGAATACTAGTAAAAAAGAATAGATTGCCTTATGTGAAGCCCCCACAAGCCCCGCAGCCTACATAAAAGAAAACCTTTTAATTTATTACTCAATGTATTGAAAATGTTTGACATGGATTTAAATATTAAAGATTAAAACTTCCTCACATCAAATTAATATAAAAAGGCGCAACACCATCGCATGACATAATAAATTAAAATGGAAGTTATATTATTAGATTTTCTTTATTATTTAAAATACAAAAATTACTTATCACTAATACTACATAATTTAGTTTAAATTACTTTTCGCTGTAATCAAACAAAATAACAACATACTTAATTCTAAATACATATAAACGCTTATCTAACCTACCACCATCATTACCCTACTCATCCTCGTCAGAGCTTATATATATTGTTACGAGCGTGGCCTTAGTTCGTTATTTAAAACACAATATTTCAGATATAATTCAAAAGTTCTTTCTGTATTTAAGTTTACTGTTTACTCTCATAATTCACATATGAGAGCGCCGTATTTTTACTCTACAAATTATAGTAGAACCTTCCTGAATATTCCTTTCACTGAACCCATAGTTTACTAAGATGTGACTAACCTACAGTTGTTTTCATTTCCAACAGGTGTCGCTTGTGTTTCTTTGTTGCAAATAATTCCGAAAATTCATCGACCACCTCTTTGGAATCGTTGTATTACTTTTCACTTAAGGTACTAGATGTAAGAAGTTTCTGAACCTGTTGAGTAGTAGCTGGTATAGGTATTGCCTCCTTAATATTACAACCATTATCCAAATTAATAGTCTGGTAAATGGGTTCACAAGTCTTACCGACACTGATGTTTGATGCAACTTTTGTCAGGTTAGGCTCCACCAAATTGAATCGGCAGTTCCCGATGTCTTCAGTGAACTTTGTCCATGCTAGTGTCTCAGTGCATGCAGAGAATAATAGTCTCATAAGAATTTCTATGTTGCTATATTTGAGTATCCGTTCTCCGACATCTAGCTATATTTTATATGTGGTCATGAAGTCTACTCCATGAATAGCTTGCTCCCTGGCTCCACATCTTTGGCATACTCTTCTGTCCTCCTGTTCTTGTAATTCCATTCTTAAGCGTTTTCTGCAGTCCATTTGGAGGTGTCCGGGTCTATTGCAATTCCAGCATCGAGGAATACCACGTGACGGAGTGCTCTCTGATGACTGCAATCTATTGCAAGTGCATTCCTCCACCGAAATTTCTCCCACTCATACTGCACTCCGAGAAGCTTGTCTAGCAGATTCATATGCCAATGCATAGGCCAGCACTCTCCTGCTGACTTCTTTTCAGCTAGCCTTAGTGCCTGTTGTAAATTTTGGTCTGCAATAGCGTTCACAAATACTTGTGTTGTCACTTCGTTAACGAATTCAGCTAATCTTTCCACATCAGCCTCCAGTTGTTGTAGTGATTCACCATGCTTCTGAATCCTGTTGCGTAACTGCAAGTGATATACTTGTTGCATGTGTTCATCTCAATAACGTAATTCTATCGCCTGTACTAATGAAGTGTCATCACGTTGCCTTTCAATCGATACAGTTTGTAATAGCTCTGGCGCGGGACCTCGAAGTGCCAAATACAGATCGGTAGCTTTGTCTGCATCATTTCATCCACTTACTTCGGAAGCTACCTCAAATTGTCGCTTGATACAATGCCACGACTTTTGTCATCAAATATTGGCGGTTTAATCTGTCTGCTACGGATATTTCAGTTGCACTTCCCACAACTTCCAGGAATTCCTGCTGGATTCCTTCAATTTTCACATTTTGTTTGTCTAATGAATTTTTTAAAAAATTCTTCTGTTCCTTCAAACAGGTTTCTAGACAATTCTACAAAGAACACTTTTCTTCATCCCAACGGACTTCCAGAGAATTCTTTTGTTCTTCAAGAGCGTTCTTTTGACCGTCCAAACGGGCTTCTAGATTATTCTTTTGTTCTTCAGGAGCATTCCTTTGATCGTCCAAACGGGCTTCTTAAGAATTCGTTTATTCTTTAAGAGCATTTTCTTCCTCAAAAGCATTCTGTTGTTCCTCAAAAGCATTGTTTTGTTCCTCTAAGAGAGATTGCTTTTGTTTCTGAAGAGCATCCTTCATTTGTAGGGTTGAAATCTCTAATTTGCTCATTAAAGCACCCATTAGTTATTCCATGTTCATCTCCGACTTTTCTTCAGCTTCAGGTTCTTGCGAATTGTCTTCGTAAATAAATGTGTCAGGATTGGTCCCTTCTATTTCCAAAGCTTGTCTAAGTCGCTCCACTAAAACATTCTTTGTGCCAGCCATTTGTAATGACCGTTTGCCCAACTCCACCTTCAAATTCTGTATTCGAAGCTCTTCCTGCTTTCGCCCCATTGCTTTAGATTATATTCCAGAGCCCTCACGTGAAGCACAAAATTTCACTAAATTTCACACTTTGTTTAAGTCAAATGCCACCACTTTATTTCACGAACTTATTTCACTTCTGACACCAGTTGTTACGAGCGTGGCTTTAGTTTGCTATTTAAAACACAATATTTCAGATATAATTCAAAAGTTCTTTCTTTATTTAACTTTACGGTTTACTCTCACAATTTACAAACAATTATCAAATCAACTCTTTAGTTATCACTACAACTGTACTTCTACTTATCACAATCCAATAGTTTACTTCGTTCACTTCACTGTCTGAAATAAGACTCGCCTCCTGGATGTGAGTAGCGCCGTATTTATGCTCTACAAATTATACTAAAACCTTTCTGAATATTCCGTTCTCCGAACCAAAATTTTACTAAGATGTTACTAGCCTGCAGTTGTTATCATTTCCAACAGATGTCGCTTGTGTCACTTTGTTGCGCGTAACAATATGTTGGCTTCTAAGTTATTCTCGTCATCGTTAGAGTTAATTTTGATATCGTCGACCGTAATTGGGGTTGGATCTCCTTCGAAATAAAGCGGCTGATCATGCCGCCGTTGAATATCCAACAACATTGTTCTGCATCTAATTTAACACAACGAATAGTTGTTGCATTTTGCCACATCGATGTAACGTATATAGTCCAGCAGAGTAGAATCTGGCTCGAATTGAAAGATTTTACATCTCTCATAAAATTCTCTGTTGTGAATTTACTAGAAAATTGCTTTTCGAAAATTATTAATCGTGCCAGATTTACTGAAGAACAATGTGTAACGTCATATAGTGCACAAGCGAATTCTTCAATAATTGTCCGTTTCACCTCATTTTCAATATTGCTAGGATCATTTAATGTTGTGAAAACTGTTTGTATGCTTACAAATTTTTGAAGTAATTGAAATCCCTTTACCTTTCCTCTCCTATAAAAACTAGCTGTATAATCACAGCCCGTATATGCATGGAAGGCAAGTAAAGAGCGACAAAGTTCTTTACCAAGCATTTGCGCTCAGGCTGTGTAACTCACATCAGTAATGTTAGACTAGACGTTGACAACCAAAATTCAAAATCGACTGTTTTGTGCATAATACCTAATAGTATTATTAGAACGTCAGTGTCAGAGGCTTCGATCATAATTTTTGATGTTTTTTCACATTCATTACTACGATATATCATTCGAATATCAGCTTCCTCGTGATAATACATAAAATCATTTTCTTCTGTTTTTATAACGCTTTCGTGTTCTGCAATGAATGAAAAACAATTTTCTTCAACTGTCATAAAAATGTTTTTCGTACCTAGTATTGGTGCCAGATCTTTGTTCTGGCATTGCCCCGATAAAAACATGACCAAAGCCTCCTTACATTTTCTATTACTTAAACTCTTCATAAACTCATTCGGTCTTACTTGAAATGGTCCTACAATTTCGTACGGGATATCAACTTCTTCTCTATTATACCGCTCTATATCTTTTATTGAGGGGAACATATATCGGGCAAATATAATATGAATTTGTGAAGCATTAGTGTAAAAAAAGTTTTTTTTTAAATAAATTCAGCTATTTGATCAAACTTCCGAGGGAGTGATGGTCTTAATTTGTGTAAGAAATAAAATCCATCAATTATTTCTGTATCTGTTTGAGTGGATATTGCAAATTCAGTAAAAGATTTAATTTTATGCGCCAGTTTGGATTTATCCGTCCGGGTGATAAAGGAAATGATAGGCAATATTCTATGTCTATTGTTTTTTAATACAATTGCTAATAGCCTACCGGAAATATCGCGTTCCAGTTTTAGTAAAAGTTTTCGTTTCCAATCGCGACTTATTTGAGTTTTTTAATGCCTTCTGACGAAAAATTGCGTATAGTGCGACGCGTAATAACCATTTCAAACTATTGTGGATCGAAATTGCATTCTTCAATGAATTAATTTTTTTTTTTTGCCTCCATCAATTCCTAAACAAATTCAGTAAAAAACATCAGCGCCCCCACTGTGTTTTTGTCCCCTGTTTAATTCTGGAAGGAGAAGAAAAGAATCCACTTGAATTAATTCATAATTCATACTTCTGTATGCGTTGAAACAGAGTTAAAGTATCCTATGCCATGTAGGCGCAATGAATAGAAGTTTTGTCTGTGCTGCCCGTTTGAGCACGGGAGCAGTAGCATAATCCGATTTCTGCTCAGATGTGGACGAAAATGAAGTAGAAGTAAATTCCTGCTCAAGTGACCGATAAAATTTAGCAGATGTAGAATTCTGCAGCAGCAGTACATACCTCCTTAGGTGGAAAATGTAAGTGAAGCAGAAGTAAATTTATACAGCAGGAGTAAGTTCCTACTTAGGTGAAGGGTAAAGGTGAAGCTGAAGTAAATTTCTGCAGTAGCAGTAAATTCCTACTTAGGTGAAGCAGAAGCAAAGTTCTGCAGCAGGAGTAAATTCCTGCTTAGATATAGGATAAAAGTGAAGCAGAAGTAAATTTCTGCAGCAGGAGCAAATTCCTACTTAGATGGAGGATGAAGGTGAAGTAGAAGTAAATTGCTGCAGCAGAATTAGTTTTTTGCTCAGGTGGACGCAAAATTAGATTTTTGCAAAGGATAGGAAACAGATCAAATTCTGGTGGAGGATGTGTTCAGAGTGAATTGTGAAACAAGAATGAGGTAATTCTGCTGCTGGTGGCCGCCGTCTTATAGCCGCTGTGAGCCGCCTTCTTATAGCCGCTGTGAGCTGGTAGATCTCTGCTCCATGATGGGTTTCCCTTGTAACGCTCGTGTTCTCAAAGTTGCATTCCATTGAACTCTGACTGCGGTAAGAGCGAAAACATCTGTTGTGATGTAATGAAATTTTTACATGTCTAAAGTGTAAATGCACGGAGGTACCCGTGGTTTTCGGTGGAGTTTTTTTTTGCTTTTATATGTCTTCTTCTGGATTAATAGGATCACTGTATCAATTTTTAGATAAGTGTTTTAATAGGTTAATTTTTGAGATGGATGCTTTGCGTGGTTTTCTTTTATATATCTTTAGGAAATACGTTGTAGGAGAGGAAAAGCATCCAGGAACCATCTGGACAACTCTGTGTGGCCTAAACAGAATGGTTTACCTCTTCCACATACTTCTTCAGCAATTTACTCTTTAACGATTGACGTTAAACATCCCCCCGATCTTTTATCAGTCAGCATTTCTCTATGTTATAAGGAGTGTGCTTTACGTACAATCTTAGGCCAGAAATGAGGAAAATTTCCATTAACGGTGGACGGAATACAACCCCGCATAATGATCGCGCTCTATGCACTCGATTCGATCCAATAATAAGTGCACGAGCACTTTTAAATTTTAGCGGAGTCTCTAGACCATCTAGAGATCATTTACTGATGGTAAATTTTATAAAACGAATCATATAACATTGATCTCAACCAGAATGAATTAATGGACAATTTTGCTATAATTAGTACCAGGGTTTTTACATCGTTTTGTTTTTGTTTGTATGCTGAAACTTCATGCAACCTGAAAGAACAGTACATTGAATAAATTGATACTGCTGTATGGCAATTTTAAAGCTTTCATTTACCATATCTGCTGGTGATCTTTTGTGGTTTGAAGGATTTATGCAAGATGCGTGGGCACCATCACTGAGGACTCCTTGAAATCCAATTGAAGGCGATCAGATCCCGGATAAATGAACCTCCTAACAAAAGTAAAAGGAATATTTTGGAGAAAGAAGAATTTTAAGAACTTTTATTTTTAACGATTCTAAATCAAATTTATAAATACAAGAAGAAAAGCAACCCCCTCGTCCGGCGTTTGAAACCGGGACATTCCGCTTGTAGGGCGACTGCTCTTACCACTGAGCTACTGATACTGATGATTTTCCCTCCTGCATTTATCAAATTTGTTACTAGCCTACTAAGCCACGTTTGCTTTCAGCTGGCATTAACCAGTAACGATGAAAGCGTACAAATAAATTGTAAATTCAATTTTTATTAATTTTTCCCGCGGACGGGAATCGAACCTACACTTGTAGGAATCGGTCAATGATGGAGAAAGAAGAATTTTAAGAACTTTTATTTTTAACGATTCTAAATCAAATTTATAAATACAAGAAGAAAAAACAACCGCCTCGTCCGGGGTTTGAAACCGGGACCTTCCGCTTGCCGGGCGACTGCTCTTAACACTGAGCTAACGATACTTGACCTGAATTTGAAAAATAAATGATACTACCATTTCTAGCCTATAAAGTAAAGATAAAAGGCATGTTTCTGACATGTATTAGCATAAAAATCTAATCATCTGACCATTAAAAAATAAAAGTAATCGAAATAACTTTACATGTAGTACCAAATAACAGTAAACGGAATAATTTTAATAATTTTGTAATGTAATTAAGTAGACAAAAGAAGGTTGACCAACGGTATTAACTACAAGTAGATTGAAAGAATTTTGACAGATGGGAAAAAAGAACTAAGACCGAGGATGTAAAACTATCCATCTACTCGCCAATTATGACATTATATGTTTAACTGAAACCATTTTACAAGACTTCATATTAAGTAGTGAACTCTTCGATCATTGCTACCTAGTGAATAGAAAGGACAGAAACCTAAGTCCTACTTCCAATAAGGATGGAGGACGATGCCTCATAGCCATTAATAAATCATTAATATCACATCACGCTCCTGAAATGTAGTCTGAAAATGAGGATCTTTGGGTTGTCGTCAAGCATGATTATTTTCGGTTATACATATCTTGTATTTATACTCCTCCTTCTACTTCATTTGATGTATATGATTCAATCTTTTCTAATATTACTGACAAATGTTTGCAACTTCCTGAAATGTCTAAAGTTATTGTCACTGGTGATTTTAACTTAACTAATATAATTTTGACTTATAATAATGAGGAGATGTGCATGATAATGTCTTGTTTTATTAATTCTGCTTCATTTTTGCTTCAAATTAACACTAGCATATATAATTTAAGACAATTTAACGCTATACCTAATCATAATAATAGAATACTAGATTTAATCTGGTCCAACTTGTCCGAAAATGATATTATGGTATCGGCTTCTCTGGAAGTACTTTCCCGTATCGATCAACATCATCCACCTCTCGATGTTCATATCACATTTAAACGACATGACTCATTATCAGTGAGCGCTCCAAATAAACTTTTCTTTCAGAGGGCTGATTACACTATTATCAATGAATATCTGACTCAAGTTGACTACTCTTCTAAGTTTTCCACAAATATAAATCAATCATTTAATTATTTTTTTTTTATTCTAGATAATTGTATTACGTCCTTGGTCCGATAATTTCAACCAAAAAACCAAAAATATCCAAATTGGTACAACCGCGAATTAATCCAAGCTTTAAAAGAAAAGGAAAGTATCGCCGTAAATACAAACGCTTAAAACACCCCGAAATTTATGCAAGTCTTTCCCTATATCGGCGATTGTCCAAAAGATTAATCAAAGAGTGCTATAAGAAATATTTGGAAGAAACCGACAGAGCTTTAAAAGCAAACAACTTTCCTGGTGAAATGTATTATGTTAATACACTTTTCACTACACCTCAAGATATTTGTGATAGTCTTGCTCGTTATTTCAAAACAGTATATTCTGACAACATTAGTGATAATGACTTGTCCACATCCAAAGTTGCCTCAGCATTCCTCTCATCTCCTCTACCTTCCTCCACTTCTACTTCTATTTCTGTGCTTCCAATCACTCCGCAAGATATACAAACAATTCTTCTAGGTTTAGATATAAGTAAGAAAGCAGGACCCGATGCTGTACCAAATATCTTCTTGAAGAATTGCTCTACAGTCTTAAGTCCCCAATAAGCGTATTATTCAATTTGTCATTACATCACAAAGTTTATCCATCCACGCTAAAGAAATCTTTCGTTACTCCTATCTTTAAATGCGGTGATCCTAAATCCATAACAAATTACAGACCTATATCTATCTCCAATAGTCTTGCTCTTGTGTTTGAAAAAATAATTTACGACCAACTTCTTCCCCAAACAATCTGCATATTCAACTCTCAACAACATGGATTCCTTCCGGGTAAGTCCACTGTCACTAACTTAGCGATATATACTAACAAAATTGTCGTTGCACTTGATGCGTGGAAACAAGTTGATTCTATTCAAACTGATTTTTCTAAGGCTTTCGATAAGCTCATGCACTCTCGTATATTACTAAAAATGTCTTGTTTAGGTTTTCATGCAAATCTAATAGGATGGTTTGCTTCATATCTCCGTGAACGACTCCAGATAGTAGTTTTAAATGGTTATCAGTCCACCAAGTTTGTACAAACATCTGGTGTCCCGCAAGGTACCATTCTTGGTCCTTATATATTCCTCATCTACATTAATGACCTACCCCTCCAACTAAGAAGTGCATGTCTTTTATACGCAGATGATGCAAAAATTTTTAAAGTTATTGAGACAGAAGAGGACTGCATGTCTTTACAGAGAGATATTCTTGTTTTAGAGAACTGGAGCAAGGATAATTTTTTACCGTTGAATATATCCAAGTGTAAGACCCTAACTTTTTCTAGAAAACAAATACCATACATTACCATTACAAAATTGCTGATATATGTCTTAACCGTGTTACTCAATTGAAAAACCTAGGTGTTATATTCGACCAGAAACTATTATTTCAGTCACACATCTACTGGATTACTTCCAAAGCTTTTAGATTACTTGGGTTCTTATTCCGAATTTGCAAATCTTTTAAATCTTCGTCCTCTTTTATTACCCTTTGTAATTCCTTATTAAGAAATCACCTGGAATACGCGTGCACTATCTGGAATCCTTTTTATGGTGTGTATATACAACAGATTGAATCTGTGCAGAGGAAATTTACTAGAACTCTACAATACAAATCGGATGGATGTTATCTAAATTATTTTTCTCGACTTGACAAATTTGGTATCTCTACCCTCGAAAAGCGGCGCCTTTTCCTAGATGAAATCTTCTTGTTTAAGATAATACATAACCATATTCGTTGCCCTGAATTATTAAGCAGCATTAATTTTGTTAATCCAACTAGAGTTACCCGTTCACATTTAACTTTCCAGATCCCTACTGCCAGAACCAATCTGCGTTATAAATCTCCTACTTATAGGATTCAGAAAAATCATAATGACCTACTAAACGATGTTGACATCCTCAGTCTTACCCTCTACTCATTTAAAACTGTTATCAGAAATGAAATTGAGACTCCGCAATCTGAGTAACCATTATATAATAATAATTCAGAACCAAGAATCATTGTATATTTCCCCTTTTGTTGATTCATCAAATTTCCTTAAGCTTTCATTATTTAATTTTAATCTTTTTACCTTTAATTATTCCCTGTTATCTTGAATTTTTGTTAGTAATTCATCTAATTTTCAATAGCTGTTAATAATAACTTTATATTCAATTCCATAATACTTATCTAAATAGCATCTAGCTTTGTTAATTAAAATTTGTTATTGTTTTAAATCTTCTTCTGCAACTCTTATGCATATTACTTTTGTATTAAGGTCCCGGTAGCTTTTAATTGTGACCAGTCAGTAAGCTATCGCTGTAAATTTTTGAATAAATAAATAAATAAATAACATTCAAAAGCAACCATTAGCAACACCAATTTCGCGTACAGCCTCCTAAGTCCTTTAATCAATATCAGGGGCGGACTCAGAACCCAGACAAAACTACGGATGTACAGCAAATAGTAAGGCCTGTCATCACTTTTGTTGTCCCATACGGAATTCAGTTTCCCCTACTTATATGGAATGCCTTAGAAAGTTTGAAAGAAAGACTCTCAGGGCTTGCACAGAACTCCATAGAAAATCCAACAAAAAATACTTTCGCAACGAAGTATTTTTCGAGGCAGTTAACATAGCTTCCATCGAGAAGTGTCTATTCAATATGGTAAAATCCCAAGTCATTCAAACCCTCTCATAAAGAACTTGCTAGATATTTTCGTACCGACGAATTTCAGTTACTTGTCACTATTGCTTTTGGTAAAGCCTGATACTAGAAACATATGCCTCCACGACGGTAGAAAGGCGATTACTACAGAGGATAATCTTAAATAAACCCTTTAAGAACCCGGGAATGTCTCGGAAGAAACTTAGCAAATTTGGAAGCTTCCAGTTCTAAACTTCCCAAAACTCCTTAAATATAATCTTACTTCCATCCAGCAGGAAGAATGAGCAACAACATCACGTGAAGTGAACAACTCCCAAAACAGTTACCTAAAAGAAGAAAACAGAAACATTGAATTCAACTGAGCGCCAAAGATAAGTCCCGCAACCTTCAATAAGCCAAATCAGAGTATGCGAAAAATCATCTAGTAAATTCATAGAGGAAGACAACGAAGAATCGAAAGGCGTAAACACTCCTGACTTGACTACTTTGCAGTGTCTTGACTTGCGGACTCTGTATCCAATTTGTGTTTGGAAATGAAAACAAAAGTAACTGTTTTAAAAGACTTGAAGTAGGTACTCATGTGGCAAAATTACTCGTTCGAATTGGATATTGTGAATCTGGTTTGATTTTTAACCCATTAGAAAGCAACAGTTAATCCGATAACCAGGCAGTGGACGAAAACGTACTACTACCGCTAATGAAGACGCCGTTTTGACAGTCGGTTTGTAAATGCAAGACAACTGAAAACTGAGCTGGATGAAAGAACCCAGTGCAAAATAAGTAGCAGAACAGTTCGCTGGCGACTTCGAGAATTTGGTTTGTCGACGTGAATGCCTCGAAAAAATCCACTATTAAGTCAAAGGATGAAACAAAGAACGCCTTGAATGGGTAAAGAAAATAAGAAACTGAACTGTTTCCGAATGGGAACGAGTGATATTTTCGGATGAAATCAAATTTAAGATTATTGTGGACCTGAGTATGTTAAACAGTAAGAAGAAGATTAAGCCAGAGGTAATCCGCGTTGAATGCATCACGAGTAAAACATTCGGCATTAATCAGGATATTTGATGAATTATATCTAAAGCATTGGTCATTTAATTTTTATATGTAGATGAGATTGTTAATTATTCTCGTTATAAGCTTATTGTTAAATACAGTGTCTTGCTCAACCATCTTAGTTAACTCCCAGAGATTCAAACACAACCCCCAAAACCCCTATTCCAGGATAACTCGTCACTGCGCCATCAGGCTCAATCTATAAGTATTCAAAGAAGTTTTTGAAAACTTGTTGGTGCTTTGTGGGAAATACGGTAAACTAGACAGTTTGGAGCCCCCTTGCCTTATTCCAGCTTCTCTTAATTGTTTTTCTTTATTTAAGTCGGTTAATAGAAAACCACTATTAGGGAATGCGTATATATGTATTTCTTCTCTCTCCTACCTTGCATTGAAAGTCATTCTTGGCTGGACTCTGGACCGGCAAGTACTTCCAATTGTAGTTGTGGTTGTCGCCTCTCGTTGAGATGTTTTCTTGGCTGGGCTTTGGACCGGCAAGTACTTTCTATTGTTGTCATTTTTGTGGCCTCTCTTTGAGAGGCATTCTTAGTTGGGCCTTGTACTGCTAAGCACTCACCTTTTTCGTCTGTCTCTCCTGAGTGTTCTCTTCATAGTTTTACCTAAGGAGATGGGTTTTGTATCTCAAAGTTTCTGTTGTTCTATATATTAAAAAGCTAAGTGTGATGTTTTTATGATAATAAATTAGTTGAAGGGTATTGAGATGTACTTTTACAGTTCCAAAATTATATACATATTTATTGGGAGCTAAAAACTGGACTTAATATTAACATTTTCTTATTTAGGGCTAGGAGTTCGAATTAGGGATTTCTCACTAAAAATTTCGAGTCTGCTTTTAGTCATTCTTTTTAACGCTACGATTTTATTTAAATTATGCTGTCGTTGCCTCCAAATCAGATTATATAAAAAATGTCGAAGAAAAAGAAAAAATCTTATACCGACGAAGACATCAAAGCGGCTCTGAATCATATTCAAGGACTTTCAATACATAAAGCCTCAAAATTATTATTAAGTATTCTTCGAGGAACCAAAAAAAATCGACTGTATATAAAAAATACGGGAAATGTTAGAAGTCTTCCTTCCATACTCTCTGACGAGTATGAAAAATTAGTTGTTGAATGACTCTCAAATCAGAAAAAAAAATCCCTCGATGAAAACAAGAAATGTAAGTTTCAGTCGTCTCATAACAGCGCGCAAAGAAAAACTCTTTTTATAGTAATATTCCCATTAAAAAATTGTATAAGTGGTTTGTCACCACTCAAATCTAACTGCAAGAACCCTAGAGGCAATAACTGATGCCAGTTCAAAGATGTCTGAAAGGGACATAAGAGGCTGGTTTAGCTGGTTTAGCTACCTCAAAATAAATTGATATTAGGATATAATGAAAGATTCCAAACGTAGTATTAATAGTAGCGAAACCAATTTTCTATTATGCCCAAATATAGGAAAAGTCTTAGCGGAAAAAGGCAATGTCTCAAGACAATATGTTATTAGTCAATATATTTTAAATTTTTCGGAACATAGGCATATGACGTATCAGCTGTCAAAGTTGTGTAATGAACTACATATTATTCTAATACATTCTCCACACGAAAACCTCAGCCAACAGACGTTGCAATTTTTACACCACTGAGAAGTTTGTACATAGCTGGCGACTGTTATTGATACTTGCATTAAATTAGAGACGATAAAAACGGTTTTAGTATATGCAGTCTTTACCCGATGCAATCGATTTTTTAAAATGTTTGGGCAAAAAGTTCAAACAGGACAATTTAAGAAAATGAAGTAATTCCAGGAAATCTGTTAGAAAAAACTAAACTCTCTATTACTTTCAGAGCTTCCGAGAAATTACCGTTTTTGTTTTATTTATTTGATATGTTATGCATATTTACTCTAATTCGTTTTGTAATTTTGTTTCTTGAATGTAAGAATTGGTCTTGCTTCAAATATCGGCGCCTGTAATTAGAAGATTTTCACGGCTCGAAACTAGTCGGAAGGCGGGTCAAATCTGGACAATAGCGCATATTTCAGTTAATTGTAATTCAATTAATATAAATTTCTATTGTTAGATCAAAAACAATAGGCTGTTTCACAATTTATCTTAAATAATCAGTTTAATTGACAACAGAAGAATACACACATTGCAGTAAATTACAGAAAATAAAAGGCCCTGGGGAAACTGAGTGGTTTACCCTACCACTGAACCTCCATGGTAGCGAGTATTTCGTTATAATTAATTTAATTTAATAATTTGTTTTTTATAATTTATATCACCATCATAAAAATTCTTTTTTACATAAAAAAAAACTTGCAAGGAAGTTAGAGAAGGAGTCCGTGGCGTGGAAATAGTCCAGACTCCAATCCGATTGAGCATATGTGCGCTTTAATGAAAAGAAAAGTAGCTCGATAACGAACTTCAGCAGTTGCAAATAACAATGATAATTATAACACTAATTTAAAATATAAAAAATAAAAACTGTACGAATCAATGCCAGGAGCAGACGAAGCGGTTATAAAGAGTAAAGGAGGTACACCCCCCCCCCACCCACCAAACAATGTTTAACATTTAAATTAAAAAAAAACAACAACAAATTCTAAAACCACTTCTTTTTTTTTCATTCTTTAGCTGTACCTGTATAAAAGATAGGAAATCCTCGAAAATTAATATTTAGGTATATCACGCCAGATGGATTATAATAACGAGTCCTATTTGCCCAAGAATTCCTTTTATTAGATACGTTACAAGTCCCTACGGCTGGCATTTATATCCTTCTTTTTTACCTTCTAGAATATCCCCAAACATGCCAGGGGACAACTTCGAAGAAGTTTTCGGTTTTAGATTTAGTTATGATAAGAAGGTATAAATTTAAGCAACCTACTAATCAGCTGATCGGTTATGGTGAGGTTTCCATTGGTGTAAATGTTATAACCCTGCCTGCTCTTTTTCCATATAGCTTCTTTGCAAGCATTATGAGCTTTTCACATTCCCCTATACAATCTTTTTGTAATATGCACAAAACCTACCTAGAGGAAATCAACTGACAAGTAATTTTCCTGTATACTGCTCTTTTTATTACAATTTTTTATTCAAAATTAAGTGCAGTCATTAATAGTTAAAGATTCTGTTTTGAAACTATACTTTAGCAGTATTCACCTTGGGTAATTAAAAGCAGACAGTGCAGTCGACACCTCTTCACTCACTGCACTCACCAGTCACCCACCAGTAGTAAACTTTTCATCCATAAAACAAGGTTTTTAATATTGTGTTGGATTGTTTGTCATAAAACAAAAGTTTTGGAATTTTTCACAATTTATCTTTGAGAGTGAATGGAGTCTGGAGAGATACATACAGGGATATGCATTTTCCGGCGGTGATTAAAATGTTTTGCATGAGTATTTTGAGCTTTTACAAATTTGTGTGTTCTTATATACAGTAAATACGTAGGTAAGATTTGAGTAGGGGTAGGTGCTAGAGGTAGAGTAGGTGTTACTGTAATGCTTACAAAAAAGTTTTCTATCACCAGAACTAAGAGATGGGTACAGGAAGACTTTTATACCTAAGTCAAAAGTAATTGTTTGGAAGGGCAAGGAACGGAACGGTCACGATCAGTATTATTATACGCTTGGTTTGTCATTTCGTTTGTAACACACAGAAATAATGATGGTGGAGCAAACTGGATTCGAAGTACACCCACGCATATTATTAAGTTATTTTGATTTGTGCGCATGTACGTCCGTCCAGCTGTCTGTCCGTCCGCCAATACCTCGAGAACGCGTATATTTAAAGAGAGGAAATATTGCACACCGCTTTCTAAAAAAAGGAAAATTTAATTCGAAAATTGGTCATACAAAAATTTCGTTTTTCACTATATATTTGGACACTGCCTGAGAACGCGTTAACGTAGAAAGCTGAAATTTGGTACAAAGTGTTTTCATAGCATTGGTAAATATAATTTCGAAAATGGGCTTAATCTGGCAACTCCTTCTCCGTGCTGCCAAAAGAAAATATGGGTTTTTACGCATCCTCTAAAAACTATCAATCATAGAGGTACTTTTTTGTACTGAAAAGTTTTTCCGAATATGAAATTGGTTATAATCATTTTACTGTCCAACGAACCGTTCCAGAAATACATATATACGAAAACCACTTCAAAAACGAAACTTGCACAGATGTGTGACCATACGAAATTACCTCCGGGCATTCATCTAGGGTATCATAAGAATTATACAGTTAAAAATTTTGAGGTGAATTTTATATTTTAATAGTATTTATATAAATCCATTCAAAATACGGTATCGAATTCATACTTTTACAAAGAATGAATTTGCATATTTCGAGAGTGTAAACCCTATACCAATATGATATTATAATGAATACCACGTTAATATAGATTTCATACTCTCCTGTATAAGTAAAATTTATAAAAAAATCATAAGCAATTCATTCGCTCTTAGAATAAAACAAAATAATATAAACTTGGTTTGAATCAGATACTTAATCAATATTGATTTAATATAATGAATTGCATGACAATTTATAATAATAAATGTAAAATATATTACGTATGTATATAAAATAAATACCAAATTTTTATTTCCATTCCAGAGTACATATTGAAAGTAGCTTCATATTGCTTATTCGATATACATCTTAAATCAAAGTCCCTTGAACCGCACAGAACATGCACTAATTTCAAATGCTTCAAAATTTTTGAAATGAAGGGTGATTTAGCATTATACAAATAACAGAAATATTTCATTGTTTGTTTTTCTCAAGATTTTTCTTTCCATTAGTTTTTTTTTCATATATTTTACAGTTTGTGTTAATGGAGAATTTTCTATATTGTATATAAAATTTTGAATACCTATTCAAAACAACCAAAGGTTTATGTCATATTGAATATTAAAGACAAAATGAAATTTAAAATCTAAACCCATAGCCATTAGTACAGTTTCTGTATTATTTAAGTTTATATTATTGGAATCTAGTTCTAACAAATATTGGTTTATACTGGCCTTTGAAGTACCTATAACGATAATGAACGGTACTTTACTTGACGATTCTTTTAAACATTCCGCTTGTGCCAATCTAGGCTTATATAATTCAAATGGTGTCCTAAAAAAATAATAATAATAATAAATAATAATAGAATTTAATGAACCTGTCTACAGCGCTTTCATCGGTAAGTATTTTCAACTTTTTGATTCCGTTTGGTGGAGGAAGACTTTCTCCACTTTGAAATTCATTAGGTTGAGCTGTTCATCTAAGCTCTTTATAGCCGTCATAAGTAGCCGAATTAAATTGATTAGAGATAGCGTGCATGTAAAAATAATAAATTTCATTAATTGTTTATTTATTTATTTTTTATTTCTTTATTATCAAATACCCTTTTCTCTTACCGCTTCTGTGTATAATATTTTTTCCCAGAGCTACGGACGGCTTGAAATATAAGAGCTTTCATTTTTTTCCACGGTGCAGCTAAGTTTATATATTGATGGATTAATTCCAAATCAAAATTAATCTGTTTGAATATATACAAGGTGACTCGTAAAAATGTGTTCCCATAAGTGCCAATAGATTCCTTACAGAGTTATGATCAACGTGCACGATGAGCAATTTTTCCGTAAAACCCTTCCATCGCCGCTTTTTTAACGGATCGTCACATCCTATTATGAAAATTTAAACTTTGGTAAATAGATAATCGTTGGACCTTTTCAAGTTTTGAAGTTATTGTTAAACCAATTTAAAATTTCGGAATTTTTACCCGTTTTTTTTTTTTTTTTTTTATTAACTACTATTTTTATCATACGTCATTAATACCAATTTTTCATACTGAATTCAAAAAGCACGAAGACGCAGCTTTAACCCTTAAACTTGACGAATGTGATACGTCGCCTTAATCAATTCTCGTTCATTATTTTAATTTGTGTGGGAATACGTCGGCGGCCATTTTGTTACCTTCCTATCTGTCAGTGACGCGAGATAGGAGAGAGCGAACGTGTACGACACTTTTGTATAGGTAAATTTGATAACGTAACGTACGTGTTTCGTATTGTGTTGTGTGACTTTTTTTTTGCATCATTCATTTTTTTTTCTTTGTAGATAAAATGAATTAGAAATGTAAAAAAAAAACTCCGCTTTTGGAGTCTTCATCAAGAAAAAAACACAAAATCCAACTCAGTAACAAAGATGCAGACAATATTATAGAATCTTGGCTCGATGAGTCGGATGCATCATTGGCAGATTGCAAAACAAAAAATAGAATTGTTAAGAGAAAAGTATCTACAAACGACAGCGCAAACCTGAATTGAAGGATTTGGAAAGTGTGGAGTTTGAAGTGTTTATTGGACTCTTTATTTATAGTGCAGCGTTCAAATCAAATGATGAAGACATAAACACATTGATTGCAACAGACGGAACTGGGCGAGATATTTTCAGAGAGTGATTTCTAAGGAACGTTTTGTGATGATTCTTTTATGTTTATGTTTTGACGATGCTTTAACACGTAACCAAAGAAAACAGTCCAATTTTGCTACCAGGATTTCAGATATTTTTGATGAATTTTTCACTAGTGAGTGTAATTTCGAGTCAGATGCAGATGGAAGAAGTACATGCATAACAAGCCATGTAAATATGGCTTGGAAATAAAATGCCTGACTGATGGTACTACAAGCTACCTCTACAATGCGTACTTATATACAGGAAAGGACAGTGACGTTCAGGGACGCAATGAGAAAGAGAAAAAGCATCTAGTGCCAACACAGTGTATTTTAGGTTTGGCCAAACCTATTATGAGTACAAATAGAAACATCACTGCTGACAATTAATTTTCTCCAATTGAAGTATGCAAGGAACTAATAAAGAGAGATAGAACATACGTCGGCACGTTAAAAAAAATAAAAGAGAAGTTCCTCCAAACTTTCTAGATAAAAATTGCCAAATTCTTTCAACTATGTACGGCTTCACAAAAGATCTTACATTGCTGTCTTATGTGCTTAAAAAAGGAAAAAAAAATCATGTTAGTGTCATTAATGCATCATGACGAGAGCATAGACTCCACTAAAGGAATTCCAGAAATAATATCTTTCTACAACTCGTCAAAAGGTGGTGTTCATTCGTTGGATGAAAAGTGCGCCAAATATTGTGCAAGAAGGTCTAGACGATGGTCATTGGTCATAATCTTTAGAATATTGGATATTGCTGCGGCCGATTCTTTCATAATGTCCAATTTTCCCTCTTGAGACCGCTTGGCATTCATGAAAAGTCTTGGCAGGAGTTAAGTTACGCCGCATTTGGCATCAGAAATGGAAGCATCAAGGCCTAAAATTAATAAACTTCAGTCTTTAATAAATTGCCACCTATGTTTCAAACAGAAGCGACGCAGAAATCGTTACGGGTGTCAAGCTTGCGTCCATTCTTCTTGCAGTGCTCAAAACCGACGTGTAATATCTATGTAGTTGCTGCTAAGAACTTATTAGATATAAGATTATTGATAAAAGTTGTTGTGATTCTACCAAAAAACAAAAGAAACAAGATGTTGCTATGAAATTTTGAAAATTTAGATAGTGTGAAGTCCCAATATGGGCTTTACATAAAAAAGGGGAGGTGCCGGTTGAAAGGATAAGACTGAACAAAACTTATGGTTAAATGTTAATTCTCTATTGATTCACAAAATATACCTTATAATTTACTTGCTTATGCTACTCAATAAGAATCCAAATAAAAATAAAAAATTAAAATAAAACTAATATTCAAATGAAATTAAAAAAAATTAAATGGCGACAATCAATGATTTACTCAGAAATTCCGTCTGATGGTGTGCGCCTTATTCTGGAATTTAGCCTGGAAATACAAGGATAGAATTAGTACTGAATAAGTGAAAAAATAAAAATGATCAATACTGCCTGAAAAAGCTGTAAAAGGAAAATAAAAAGTTAGTAATAATTAGGGTTAATATCGCCCGTTTTGGTTATTCAAGACTTAAAATGGTGTCAGAGCTACCGATCTGACTTGTGGCTTGGTCAAATCGCAAGTGATTTTCTGGTCCCGGCAGCACGCTATTTATAGGCAGAAACACAATAGGGATTGTGCTGCCGGTGGTTTTAACTCGCGTCATTTTGTAAATTTTCATACATTTTCTATGTACTGAGAGCTGCCATTTTGGAAATGCCAAACGACTTGGTGGCAGCTGTTGGCTATGGGTGGTAAGTGTTTTGCTTTTATTATTTATTTATCAATAATAAATGTTTTCGTATTTTAAGAATTGCTAGATGAATTTCTGTGTCTGGTGGTGGACGTATTCCACGAGCGAAAGTATTGTTTTATTTAAAAGTCTCAGATTATTTTAAATCACTTAAAATAATCTGAGAGTTTTACCATTTGTTGAATTTTTATTAGTATATATGTTGTTTATTGGTGCTAGGTTGTATTGTTGATGCTTAAAGCAATATACTATGGCGATGGACTGAGCTGGAAGAGCGCTTGGAATGACATCGTACCGTGGCGGGATATTTGAGTGAGTTTTATTATATATATTTTTTTAATAATTAAGTGATTTTTGTTCCTGGACGGATCAGATAGTTTATTTCAATACATGTATGATTTTTAATTAATAAATATAATTTCTACATAACATTTTAAGCATTTTTATTTATTTGTTACTTATTAGGAATATTTAAAGGTATTAAAGACAAAAAAATAAAAATAATCACAATAGTTAAGTATCCCAGAGCAGTTAATGTTGTGAGACGAATGTCATTCGTACGTCAGGCTTAGTGTGACAAAATTACAAGTCAGTGGTTAAGGGTTAAAACGAGCCCTCGCACTCTGTACCCAAAATATAACCCGATCTGCGTTATTTTCACTTTTCTTTTGCACATCCAGCAAACATGGCTAAAAACGGTCATTTCCAAAAGATAATTGCCTTCTTTTTGGCAATAATTGAAATTTTTTAGTCAATTTATAGATCATAGAAAGGTCCGGCGATAATCTATCTACCAAAGTTAAAATTATCTCCATATGGTAAAATATTCAGAAGTTTCAGGGTGATCAATGAAAATATACCCACATATCTTTATCCGTTAAAAAAGGGATGAAAGAAGAGTTTTACGGCAAAATTGCTCATTATGAACGTCGATAACAAAACTGTAAGGATTCGATTGGCACATGTTGGAACACATTTTTACGAACCAACCTGTATTTGTATAATAAATCCTTTAGGGAATATTCCTATGGGTACATTAAGAAAGTAGGTTATACGAATATTTTAAAGTAAATAGTCTAAAAAGTATATCAGTAAAATTATAAAAAAACGTAGGACATACATAATTTATGCTCAAAAGTTAATGGAATATATTATATGTCGAACACCAGTTTATACTAACCAAGTTGGGGCAAATAAAAAAGCATGGGTAGTTCAACCAGATATTGAGAGTATCCTACTTGATTCTCCTGTATTTAACTGTATATTGGAGTATACTGTTACGAGCGTGGCCTTAGTTCGTTATTTAAAACACAATATTTCAGATATAATTCAAAAGTTCTTTCTTTATTTAACTTTACTGTTTACTCTCACAAATTCACAAATAATTATCAAATCAACTCTTTATTTATCGCTAGTACTGTACTTCTAATTATCGCAATCCAAATAGTTTACTTCGTTCACTTCGCTGTCTGAAATAATACTCCGCCTCCTAATGTGAGAAACGCCGTATTTATTTTCTACGAATTATCCTAGAACTTTCCTGAATATTCCGTTCTCCGAACCCTTAGTTTACTAGGATGTCACTAACCTAAAGTTGTTTCCATTTCCAACAGATGTCGCTAGTGTCACTTTGTGGCACGTAACACTGCCCCCTTCTTAAAATTTGTTGGTCCCGAACAACCGATGATCCACGGTCTTGATGCTCTCCGTATTGACCCAAGCGATCTAGATGAACGATTTTTCTTTTGCATCTTGTACCGCGCTGATTCTTGTAAGCCATGTTATTAATTTTAGTTTTAACTGCATACGGTCCCTCCCAGTGTTGTGATAACTTTGAAGAACGTCTCGTGGCCTCGTACACATCAGCTAATCGTTGCCTGAGCTTTGGTACGTAGTCTTCTGGTAACTTTTGTTCGCCTTTGGGTATACCAAACTTGAGGTCGCTAGGTAAGGGCATTTCCTTTCCGAATATGACCTTAGATGGGCTTTGTCTGGTCATATTGTAAACAGCTGATATATAAGCCATTAGAAATATAGGAATATGTCGAACCCAATCGCGCTGATTATAGTTGAAGACCTTCCTGAGATGTTTGATTAATGTTCTGTTGAAACACTCTTCCATGCTTTGATTTTTCTCTCGTCTTTTATCTTTGATTCCTTTGTCCTCAAATTTCTTGCCCTTTTGATTGCCGTTGTCATCCTTTTCATTGCCGCCTTTGCGCTTCTTATTATCATCATCGTCAGAACCTTTGTCTTTACCTTTTCCGACCTTCATTATACCCTTATCATCGTCATTATCAGCATCTTTAGACCCTTTACTTTTCGCCTTTTTCTTTCTTTCATTGTCCTCGCTCTTGGATTTCTTTCCTTTCTTCTTTCGACTTTCGTTATCATCATTGTAGTCATCGTCATCTTTTTCTTCCATCCGTCCGCAATGTTGCCATTCAGGATTGCATGGACGTTGTGAAAAAGCTTCTGCATTTCCGTGGTTACGTCCTTTGCGGTATGGGATTTCAAAGTCATGAGGTTGCAGTCTAGTCTCTCCACGGAAAGCTTGCTCTCTAGCTCGCCATCTTCTCCCTTCTTCTTCTGTTGTTTGCATTCGTCCTCGTTTTCTACAGTCGTTTTGCAGGTGTCCCAGTCTACTACATTTCCAGCATCGAATGACACCACGCGAAGGAGTAGTCTCTGATGACGGTATTCTGCTGTGAGTCTGCTGCCCAGCTCGATATCTTTGCCCATCTCGATATCTCTGCCCTTCTTCTAGCGCTTCCATTCGTCGGCGTTTTCTGCAGTCCTTTTGGAGGTGTCCTGGTCTATTACAATTCCAGCATCGCAGAATACCGCGTGAAGAATTTCTCTGTGATGGCTGCATTCTATTACAAGTACATTCCTCCACCGAAATTTCTCTCACTCGTACTGCACTTCGAGAAGCTTGCCTGGCAGATTCATACGCTAGTGCATAGGCTAGTGCTTCTGCTGTTGATTTCTTTCCTGCTAGCCTCAACGCTTGTTGTAAATTTTGATCTGCAATAGCGTTCACAAATGCTTCTGTTGCCACATCATTAAGGAAATCCGCATTTACGCTAGAGTATGAGAGATAAGCTAATCTTTCCACATCAGCCTGCAGTTGTTGTAGTGATTCGCCATGCTTTTGAGTCCTGTTGCGTAGCTGTAGGCGATATACTTGCTGCATGTGTTCATCTCCATAACGTAACTCTATCGCCTGTACTAATGAAGTATAATCACGTTGCCTTTCTATCGGTATAGTTTGTAAAAGCTCTGATGCAGAACCTCGAAGTGCTAATACCAGAGCTGTAGCTTTGTCTGGGTCATTCCATCCGTTTACTTCGGAAGCAGCCTCGAATTGTCTCTTGAAAATATGCCACGAAGTTTGTCCATCAAATATTGGAGGTTTCATTCTGCCTGCATTGGATATTTCAATACCTTCGTGCCGTGGTTGTCGATGCTTCATCTTCTCCAAATCTGATTTGAAGTTGTCAAGCTGTTCGGTCACTTTTTGTTGAACTTCCGCCACTTCTTGCTCGATTCCTTCAATTTTTAAATTTTGTTCGTCTAACGAGTTTTTCAGGAAATTCTTTTGTTCCTCTAACCGACTTTCTAGACAATTCTCCAGAGAACTCTTTTGTTCATCCAAACGCGTTTCCAGTGATTTCTTCTGTTCATCTAAACGGGACTCCATGGAATTCTTTTGTTCATCCAAAGCATTCTTCTGCTCATCTAAACGGGATTCCATAGAATTCTTTTGTTCCTGGAGAGAATTCTTTTGTTCGTCCAAACGGGTTTCTATAGATTTCTTGTGTTCCTGGAGAGAATTCTTTTGTTCGTCCAAACGGGTTTCCATAGATTTCTTGTGGTCCTCGAGAGAATTCTTTTGTTCCTGGAGAGAATTCTTTTGTTCCTGGAGAAAATTCTTTTGTTCCTGGAGAGAATTCTTTTGTTCCTGGAGAGAATTCTTTTGTTCATCAAAACGGGCTTCCATTTTGCTCATTAAAGTACTTAAAAGCTGTTCTATGTTCATTGCAGGCTCTTCCTCAATTTCTGGTTCTTCTTCGAAAACGAATGTCTCAGGATTCTTTTCTTCCTCTATCAAAGCTTGTCTAAGTCGCTCGACTAGAACATTCTTTAGGCCAGTCGTTTGTAATGACCGCTTCCCCAACTCCACTTTCAATTCCTGTATGCGAAGCTCCTCTAGCTTGCGTCCCATTCTTGCGTCTTTTGTAATTCACTCACAGTTTAATATAAAATTATCTTTCGGAATTTTTACACACGATTTCACAAAATTAATCACTCTTTGAATTTCAAAGTCAAATGCCACCACTTTATTTCGCGATTTTATTTTACTTCTGACACCAGTTGTTACGAGCGTGGCCTTAGTTCGTTATTTAAAACACAATATTTCAGATATAATTCAAAAGTTCTTTCTTTATTTAACTTTACTGTTTACTCTCACAAATTCACAAATAATTATCAAATCAACTCTTTATTTATCGCTAGTACTGTACTTCTAATTATCGCAATCCAAATAGTTTACTTCGTTCACTTCGCTGTCTGAAATAATACTCCGCCTCCTAATGTGAGAAACGCCGTATTTATACTCTACGAATTATCCTAGAACTTTCCTGAATATTCCGTTCTCCGAACCCTTAGTTTACTAGGATGTCACTAACCTAAAGTTGTTTCCATTTCCAACAGATGTCGCTAGTGTCACTTTGTGGCACGTAACAATACTTTTCACATGATCGATTTCTTCTGGCAGTATCGCCCGTTTAAGTTCGGTTAGCGCGTAATTTTTGGAAGTGGACATTTCCTTTTTTCTCGAGATGTGTCATTGATTCAATCAATCTCAACATTTCCGATATCTTTTTCCAATTTACATCTTTTCACGGGATAATTGTTAGCTGAATTTGAATTAAGCCAGTATTAAAATTATTCACAAATATTTCCTGAAATTCATTTGAATATCACTTTCAGTTCATAATTTTAATTAGTTTTCACCATCAATTTTTAAAGACGGAAACATGCTAACGCAGGCAGAAGCAGCCGCAAATAATTGTGTTTTCAATTGTTTAAACCAAACTTTTCTTCAACATATGCTTCGTCTGGAAAGATGACTTGGTGAAATATTTTGTTCAATACTTTTTAAAATACATAATACTTCAACCTTTTACAAGTTGTAAAACTCTAAATTTATACAATACGTTTAACTTAATTTACCAGTATATACATAGTTATCACAGATTCGCTAATAGATCAATTCATTCGTTTCAAAGTACCTACCTCTCTCTGAGTTAAAGCTCTCTCCACAGGAAGACTCTAAGTTACTTACAATTAAATAACTATTTATTTTGCAGGAGGTGAAAGGATATTTCCGCCTATGCATTAAAATGTCTTCAATTTTATTTTCAAAATAAGGAGAGGATGTGAAGACATATGGTTGATGTATTTCATACAAATCTCATCATATATTATTGCATTATAATTGTTTAAAGAGATATCAAAATTCCCGTGGGCTAAGTTGAAACAATTTAGACCTACTGACTATAAGAAGAATCTCTGTATTATTTTATAAATGATAAAATAATCATACATATTGCCAAAATAGTTGAACTAGGTATGTAAATTAGTAAATGTGTAGTTATTGAAATGGTTCCTATCAGTTTGGACTTATTACCAAAAATTTTGTACTAACCTGACCAATCAAAATCCGCGTATGCTAATTGACTTCCCCCATAGGACATTTTAAGTATAGTTTATAAGATAAGATAAGATAATTTTTATTAGCGTAATAACTATGGAGATAACATCTGAATCACGACATTCAAAATTGCTTTATACTTAATTAGAATAAGCATATACATATATTATTAAATATTTAGCTTGTAATATAATAATCACTAATATTTTAAATTTGCTCATACTTCTTCCTATTTTAATTTCATTGTGTAGACTATTGAACATCTGTAGATCTTTCTGCATCAGCTGGTTTTGTATCCTCATCCTACGCACCTACGTTAGTCTGAAGCTATAAGTATTCCTTAGATTGTATGGTTGCTCTTCAATCACATATCTCAAATTATTTGCCAGATAGTTTACCATAAGTTTGTTCTTGATTTTAAACAGTAATCAACACAATAAATGATATTCTCTGCCTAACATTCATTCATTTCAGAGACTTAAGCATACTATTTATCTTCGTACTTCTATCACAATCCAAAATTAGCCTCATTGCTATATTTTGCAGGTTTTGGAACCTGTCAATTATTTCACCAGTGCACGTATATAAAATTGTTGCACAATAATCTAAATGTGGTAGTATTATCGTGTTATATGCCGTTTTCAAACATTCCTTTGGCACGCTTCTTCTCTTTCTGCTCATAAAAGCGATTTTCTGAGCGATTTTTTACACATATGGCTAATAAAATTTAATTTACTGTCAATAATTACACCTAAGTGTTTCACTTCATTAGCACCCTCAATAATTTCATCAGCACTAATCGTCACATTCGTGTTGCAACTTAATAATATACATTTTGACTTCTTTATATTTAGCTTCAACATGTTAACGTACAACCACTCTATCAAGCTATTAAGTCCCACGATCATTATCCTCTCGCATTCACTAACATTTTCTCCTTTAATAAATGTTTCTTCAGCAAACAACATTAACTTAACACTATTAAGTACTGATTTCATGTCATTAATATAAATTATACATAGTAATGCACCTAGTATAGATGCTTGTGGAACTCCTATAGGAACATCCTCAGGCTCTGAGTATGATTTGCCACATTTCGTACCCTGTCTTCTATCTTTCAAATAGTTTATGAGTCATTTCAGTTCTACGTTCTTAATTCTGTATTTATTTAATTTTGCTCTTAATATGTCCTTGTCGGTCATCACAAAGACTCGCCTAAAATCAAGAAATAACGCTATAATTATCGGTCCTTCATCCTTTTTTCCACTCTGATATCATCCAGATTAATGCCGTTTCGCATGAGTGCTTACTCTCGAAGCCTGACTATTGCTCCGCTAGTATTTCATTTTCTTCAATATATTCCACTAGTTATTTGTGCACTACTTTTCCAACAGTTTTTCCATTACTAAAAGCATATTAATTGGTCTAAATTCTTCACATACTTTATTTCCTTTAATTTTTTCAACAGGTATTATAACTGAGCTCTTCCATGTTTTAGGAAATTCTCCACTAGTTAGAGACTGGCTTATTATTATTTTATTATTATTATAATATTGTATATTATTATCATCTCTTTTCTTACTCAATTCTTTAAAAAGGATTTTCAATGCTTACACATCAACACGTCTAAGCTTAAATCGACTTTCTACTGGTTGAAGTAAGTTCCCATCAAAATTCTTCACAGCAATACTCTTATTTATATCCTATACCCTTTTAATAAAGTATTTGCTAAATTTCCTTGTAATTATAAGATCTTCCTTTATAGTCTCATTGCCAAATATAATATTATTTTTCACACTGTCATTTATCCCTCCAAACACTAACCCTTTCAACACTTTCCACATCCCTTTTCGATCTCCCATCTTACTCTGAAATTTTCCTCTAACATAGCTAGTTTTAGCTTGTTTGATTTCAACTTTATATTTATTCCTTTTTTCCATATATAAATTCCAGGTCATTTTGAGAACCCCTTAGCTTAGCTCTTCTGAATTGTATTATTTTATCTGATTTCATTCTTTTCAGGATTTCACTATACCATGGCTTATGGTCTCTACTGATTATTTTAGTTTTAATATACCTTTGTGTTATATCATAGATGGCACAAGAACTAGATGTCGCATAGTATACCGCACAAAACTGTACAGATTTTAAATGGCGGGTCCAGTCCGGAATAGACCACAACATGTTTCTGAGGTACCGAGAACAAATGTTGCTAAGACAGAAGTTTTGTATGCATTTGGTCGACCTCCTCGACATGGTAGATGTGGGAAAAAATGAATCACTCAACCTATCTCTCATCATTTTTCTTTTCATGTCGCTGTACTAATTGGGGTAAAGGAATGATGCACAGCACAACAAATTCGGTGCGTACATACAGGTATCGGTCGCTATGGCGACTGGAGAGGAGCATAATCTACGAATAGAGAAGTAAAGTAAGGGAACCGCAAAGTTATTGTACGTGAATGAAGCATTTTAATTTTGTGACAATGTATAAAAGCCGTCAGCAAAAGGCTGGGCAAATTGTAAATTTCGAGGAAAATTGTTAAGTTCGATAGGAGAATATTTAGTTGGGCCAGCATTGCCAATTGAACCGAAAAACTTGTACCTTAGTCGACGACCGATTATTAGCCCATTTTAGGATAGACGCAAATTTCACTTGGTTTGGTGTGGTGCTTTGGCGATCGGATGTATTTTGAGCCGTCTTCTTGGATGAAAAAGTGGATTTTTTCCGCATGGTAATTGTGCGAAATTGGTGCGTGGGGGAAGATGACTTCCTAGCACTAGTTTCCCTGAAAGAAAAAATGGAAAAATTTATGCGAATTATAGTAACTGGGGTGTATGTGATCCGAGTGTATGAAAATGGGTTTTCCGGTGACAAATAAGTCCCGAGAAAGTTTTATTGATCAAAAAAAAAAAGTACACCACTCGATAGTACTCTCGGTGAGACCTTTTTTGCTAGTTTTGCATTTAATTCATTCTAGGAGTTTGCATTATTTTGTATAGAATGGAATTGGCTGATTTTTAGCCATTTTTTAAAGGAAAAATGTGGTAACTTTTTGGGAATCACCGAACCGTGGTAAAACAACTTGTTGAGGTTAAGTATTTATTTATTTATATTTAAGCTTGGCCCGATGTTTCGAGTCTTGTTGCAAGGCCTTTTCTAAGGGTCTGTGAAAAGTTTTATATATAATACATCAAAATATTGTTCAGTAGTTAATGAGATTATGTGGAAAAGAAAATATAAAATATCAGATATTTATACCTTAAAATATGTCTACATATGATGATACATTATGACCAAAAATTTGAAGAACGTACTACATTTCGCGATATATAAACGACGGAAAACACAACATATAATAAATTAGACATTGAAACAATGCGGAAGTTACAACAAATATTAAAATAAAAACTTATAAAATTAATACGTTATGATACTTTTTACACGACAAAGTTACAACGAAAAAGAAAAAGAAAAACTTGAGAACGCAAAACATGTCAGATAAGTAAGGTGATGAGCTAATGTCAGAGCATTGATTGTGATGTTCTATGCCCAAGTAACAATTTAAATGCTATTCAGTTTTACTCAGGTTTTATAATTGTTTTATTAAAGTTTTGAAGTTGCTAAATAGTTTTATGGTGATTGTAAGTCATGCCAATTGGTCTTCTAGAACAATTGATTTTATTGTGATGTTTTAAAAACCTCCTGGAGAGTAGAAATAAAACTATTTAGTATTTAAGTCCATTTGTACTTATAGAAGTTGTATGGCTGTCATCAATTCAACTAGGATAAAACCATTAAGCAACAAAATAGGAATTAAATGCTACTTGATTTTATTAATGTTTTATAGCATGCACCATGACTATTGTATTAAGCTTTGATAAAACTTAAAAGCAAGACTTCTGGAGGTTATATTAGGAAGCACGGACGGCTACTTTAAGTCAAATTTAAGGGACAATTTGTTCTAGAGCATGCACCTTGACTATTGTATTAAGCTTTCATAAAACTTAAAAGCAAGACTTCTGGAGGTTATATTAGGAAGCACGGACGGCTACTTTAAGTCAAATTTAAGGGACAATTTGTTCTAGAGAGCTACTGGGCTATGTAGGAATCTATCATAAAACTATTATACACAGAGGTTGTAAGAATGCATTTCAAAATTCTTTCACAAAATTATTTTAAGATTAAGAGACTTAGTCAAATGCCATATAAACCTAGTACGTCTTTCCAAGTGTCTTCGTCATGTGACATGCAAGAATATTTTATTCCATTCTAGGTCTGATATAAGATTTGTAGTGATAGATTTGACGGGGCGAAATATTTCTTACACCTTTTAAGAAATCAAGATATTTCTCTGCTCCTTTGCGAACTGAAAAGATATTATCTGCACAGCTTAACTTACTGGAAATATTAATCCCAAAAATGCTTAGTGACGGTGAATCAGAAATTAATGCTCCATTAAAAAAACGGAAATGGTTGACTGATGATCTTGCTTTAAAGAGATGAGACAACTTTGG
Source organism: Dioctria linearis (assembly GCA_963930735.1). NCBI lineage: Eukaryota > Metazoa > Arthropoda > Insecta > Diptera > Asilidae > Dioctria > Dioctria linearis. Next base: position 220,411,947 of record OZ005742.1, read on the forward strand.
GATGATAGATTATAAATTAGATTATAAATGGTTAGACGTCAAGAAGAAATCGACAAGTCGAAACAAGTTTCATCGCGGATACATATAAAACTAAATAGATTTATGCAAGAGCAAGTAACATTACTTGAGTCGCAATAGACTAGAACGGTTTTAACTGAGATCAAATAGATTTGAAAAAGAGAGAACAGTTTTATTAGCAACTAAATTAAAGTCAAACTAATTTGTTTTGCCTTTATATTATAATCAAATTAGTAAAAATTCTTCGAACGAAGAATGCATATAGGTAGCCTTGTAAATAGTATGAAACCATGGTAAAGGTCAGAAGCATGGTAAAAGTCGATTGCAAATACATATACAAACATACAAGTGTCGCTAAGTTGGGCAATACTCTATCGGGAATATTAGCAGACTTCGCACTTGAGCACATAATTAATGGAGCGCTCAACAATACCGCCCACAAGCCTACGTTCATACTCTGTGCAATCCCAGAACAACACATAAACGAATTACAAGGCACTTTCAATAGCACTCATAACCAGTTCATATTCACCCGAGAAACAGAAAAGGACAACCAAATACCATTCCTAAATATGCTCCTCATCACGACTGGAGACCAAACAATCATCACAGGTTGGTATTGTAAACCATGCAGCTCGAACCGCATGATTAATTATTATTCCACCCACCCACCATCAACAATAATTAACACAGCACAGTCTTTTGCCAACAGAGTACTCAATCTAAATCACAAAATTTCCACTCAAAAACGTCATCACCATTCCTATTACGCCTTGTGCAAAACCCTCGAGAATACTTCCCAAACCATGAAACGGAAATCTATATGTGTGCGTTCGGAGTCCGTTTTCTAAAATGTTCTATATTGATACTTATGGAAAAGTGGTAAACATTATTAGTGTATATTCTATACAGCATAAACTACGATACATACAGGAAAACAGTCTTCGAGTAATTTACAGCTTGATTCCTTCTCTTCCCAAAGGCTATACTTCCTTTATACATTACATAACAGAATAATAAAATAGTTTTGATTACAAACTAACTTTACCATTTTACGCTCAATAACTCTCAACTGAGTAATAATTGCATGTGTGTATGTGCAGCCGGAGTCCGAATCTGTAGGTAATTACATTCGGTGTCATCAGCCCACGGCCGACGAGGGCATACTACAAGAGAAATTTCTTGAACAGCTGATCAATAGAAAGAGACTACCCACGAGAATAGGACATCATTTGAAAAAATAAATTAAAAAATGATTATAATATTTGAAAGAAAGAATTGCATGTAGCTTTAAGGAAATTGAGCATGTGTGTGACAAAGAGAAATATACTTGTTTTATGTGAAGTAGAAATGTTTACATTTTTCAATACCCAGGCACGTTGCTTTTTACACACTGGTGAATAAGGATGAAGTGGTTCACTGCTGTTTTTTACACACTGGCGAATAAGGGTGTATTGAACAGCTGCTCAAGAAATTTCTCTTGGAGTATGCCCTCGTCGCCCACGGCATGCCAGACGGCACAGCGACATTACAATAGGGGCTTTCGGCAATCACTGTCTCAGTGAGACAACTGAGACGAAACTTTGAGCAACCGTCTCAGTTGTCTCAGTTCAAACCAATCAGCTGATTTGCCGATTTTGACATTTAAATAATTTTGACCACAGAAAATGGATAGTAATAAATTGAGGAAAGTGTTGTTAGTTCATTCACATAGCTCACTAAACTTTAATTAGTAATTAAAATCACAAGATAACGAAACTGAGTCATTTGAGACACGAAAAATCAGTTTCACTTGTCTCAGTTGCGTTCGAATTTTGTAGCTCAATATGGAAGTAAGACAGTTCACCGAAAGTGCAGTCTCAGTGAGCCAACTGAGAATATCTCACTTGTCTCACTGAGAATGTGCTTGCCGAAAGCGCCTAATTATTACTCAGCTGAGAATTTTTGTTTGACGAATCGTAGTCATTTGGTTAAGATAAATTTGTTTAATTAATTTTGTTAGGAACGATATGAAAATTTTATTACGGTTCGGAAGATAAGAAAGCAAGCTTAAGATTATCAGAACACCATTTGTCCGTATGAATAGTAGTTTAGGGCGGAGGAGCTCTTCAAATCAAACTTTTGTCAGTTTTACATAAGAACACTGCAAATATTTTAGAATGTAAGGACTCCATTGTGTCTCGCATGGGGTAGGGAGGGAGTATGTGTCATGGCTTGTAAAGTGTTCTCGAGGGTTTTGCCTTGTACCATCTGTAGATATATCCCAGCGGGAAAATGATCGTGTGTGAAAGTAGATATGCAGGAACTCGTCGAGGAAATCAGTATCGAAGAAAAATATGTGTATATGTCATGCAGAGAAGATGCGAAGCAAGTTCAAATCAAGTTAGGACCTGGGTGCCTGATATGTACATGATTTTTTTACTCTTTTATAGTTGATATTTCTCAGATGAGTCATCTGTGTAAACGCTCGAAATTTCAGGTGTTTAGTTCAATTTGGCTTGTATACGAGTGAAAATGAAATAGTGCCGTTGATAAAAAAGTGATGTTTATCTGTAGTGATAGGAATATTTGGTTACTGGTTCGTGTGCAGTGCTCTTACGCTACGTATTTTTGTTTTTAAATTAAAGTCCTACATTAAATATTCTATTAGATAATAAATTTGTTGTATTATCTCCTAATTTTTGTTTTGTAAATTATCTTCAGATCAGGTGAAATATACATTTGATTGTTTGAGAGATATTTTTTTATTTTCCAAATTTCCAAATTTTATTTTCCTGGTATAGCAATAATCGATTATTAAAAATCATTTTCTATCGAAGACGAACCCATGTTTTCATGTTCTCATGGATCATTAATTTTTCTCGTTTTCGTCGAGGATATTTCTTGACGTTTTCATCGAGGACATTTCATTGACGTTTTCATCGATAATTATTCATTCAAGTTTTCATCGAAGGTTATTCACCGGCGCTTTCATCGACATTTACTCCTGCAGAAAGCCATCACACCTCCCTAGGACATTGTGTGTAAAATTCATCGAAATTTCGGTGCAGAAATGGGTCGATGATGCATGCCAGAGGTGCAGTACGGCTTCGATGCCGTGTTGCAACCATTTCCCGCTGGGATATACCAGTTTATCTTCTAATACCATCGCAAATTCATGTAAATCATTACGAGAATTACCAGGTCACTTATATTATTTTAGACGAGGTCATTAGAAAATGCAGATTCATCATATTCAAGAAATTCTATTTCTTTATCTGGTAATTCATGCTCACCATTATACTCATAATTGACAAACATTTTTATAACTTGAATGTATGCACACCTTTAATTTAATTTGTCCGTACTCATCGAAATCCTAGACTTAAATGAACAGAATAGCAAAACTTATTCAAAAACTTAATGATTTCTTAAAGTTCAATGCAGATTTCGTATTATTTTTATACGGAATTAGTATTAGAATTCTTATAATATCGCTCCTTATTCCAAATTTTTAAACTCGGTTGAAAACAATAAGATCTATTCCAACGAATGCAAACCTTTAATTAAATTTTAAATTAAACTAGGTACACGCGAAGATATGAAATTTATATAGATTTTGATATAAACGACATTTTAATCCAGCCATTATGAAAACTAGGCTGTTCGTATTTGTTTAATACGTTAAAATTATTAATCAAATATTCAAGGTGTGTTATTAAGGAAGTGTGTAACATCTTAAAAAAGAGTATTTCTATCACAAAAAGTTATTCGATATTTTTAATATTTATGCTTTTGATAGGAAACTTTATATGAGGAGAAGTTATATACATATATGCAAATATTACAAAATATTTAATTTTACACAAACATTTTCAACTGTGTGGTCTTAGACAAATTCTGGCCTTTCACTAGTTTATATATATACATATAATTACCGCCAGGTCTTTCAATATTGAGCGAGCGTCAAAACGTAAAGATGTGAGTGAAATGGTATATGAAGATAAGTCTAAATACATTGCTAAACGTGTATTAAATTTTAGAAAACAAAATAAATTTTTAAGGAGTTTTGTTTCCAGCAGAAATCACGCTACATCTGCCAGCTTTGTTGCAGCTCTTAGCATTGGTACCCACGGATAACATTTACAGGCGGCGAGTTTTTGAAGATATGACCAAAAATAATGATGAACAGGTCAAAAATGATTTGGTGTCTTGTGAAATAATTAGCATTGCAGCTGATGAAAGTACCGAAATAAATAGTATTGGTAGCCTTGCAATAATTATTAGATATGCATCAATAAATAGCTCGAATGTCAATGAAGAACTATGGCGTTCTTACTTCAATGAATGACACGACCAAAGTCACTGATATTTTTCGTATTTTTCGCATGAGCTTACAAATTTTAAAATTGGGCAAGTATTGGATTTAAAATGTTAATTGTTTTCCATAACAACCGATGGTGCTCCAAGTATGAGAGGAAAAACGGTTGGATTTGCAAAACTAATGGAAAATGCGCTTGGCCGCTCACTGTTATCGTTTCATTGTATCGTACATGAAGAAAATTTATTTGCGAAGGCGTCTATGCAACAATTTAAAGATATAGTGGAAAATATTGTTAAGATCGTAAACATGATAATAGCGCGATCAGTATTAATGCACAGGCGCTTTCAAGCATTTTTGAACGAAATTGAATCGAAATATGGAGATTTGTTGTTACATTCTGAAATACGATGGAAGTCGAGGCAAAGTTCTTAATAGATTTGTAGATTGATTTGATGATGTACAAATATTTCTTCACGAAATCGGTGAAAATGTTCTCGAGCTCTTGTTCTTAACAGATATAATGCTTTCAACGTACAACTCCAAGGAAATAAACATACAATTTTGAAAATGTATGAGGAATGGTTGAGTTTTACTTCAAAATTGATATTATTTAGAACTGTCATAATAACTAAAAAAATTCATTTCTTTCGAAAGTTGGACTTCGTCATTAAAAGTGAATATGAAAGTCGATTTCAAAGCTTTAAGAAGCATAGCGAAATGTTTACATTAATAATTAATGTTTTAAATTTGCAGTATTTTTAGTATCTGAAAATTGACAATTTTAGTTTAAAACTGGTTGATTTTAAATGTTCAACGTTATAGGCGGATAAATTCAAGAAATTGCAGAAAGATTATGAAAAAACAGACGATAATCTTCTCATGACATCAGCGTGTTGGGCTTGGCTTCCTGCGAAGTTTTCATCTTTGAAAAAAATTGGCTTTGCCATTTTGTCCATAATCATTTATTGTGTTTAAACTCAAATTGTTGAAAAGCAGTAACTTAAACTCAGAAAAAAAAATCAAATAACATAACGGAAATAATCTTTGGATAAAAAAACAATTTAGGAACACAAAATCTAAAATACCTAATAAAAAACAATAAAAATTACAAAATGAGAGTAAGAAACATAATTAGGCTTACATCTAGTTTTCTTCAGGATCAGTTTCTTTGTTAAGATAACATTCATTGCAAATGAATGTAGTGTAGCTTCTGCAAATATTTCTCCGACATGAAGTACATTGTGTGTTCGATTGCCTCCTTTTATTTGCTGGACGTATTTTAGAGCTTCATTTGCATGTGCTGGAACTACACCAGCAGCATATTCAACATCCATATTCAAATGCTCCCTTATTTTTCTGTTCAGTTTTCTTGGAAGGTCTACCATCGTTGCTCGTTTTGGACGTACTCTTTTGTCAATTCAATGCCTAATGCACGTAAATACTTTCACCTTTTCTGTGTGATCACACTATTTGCCCTCAATATCACCATGGCACTTATTTCAGCAATTTCCAGAAGACGAAAGAGGAGTATCAACGCAACGGCCATCTATTATTCATCCCTGATGTCGAATACATCTTTACTTTTTTGTCGACTTCATCGACACCGCCTTTTGTTTTGTTGTAAAAAGTAATGATGCTGGGTTTGCGCTTTCATTTGTACTTTCATCAATTTCAGCAGCAGAATGAAGTAATGATATTAGAACTATAGATCTTTTCTTTTTGGGCACGTAAGATACCAGCGCAGCTGTGTCAGAAAATCCAAATTGACTTGAATATTCAGGTCGTTTTTTATTTGTAAAACATGGAGGTATTTCTTTCTTGTTTTTACACATGGTACCCGCAACAGAAATCATATAATTTTTGGCCAAATTGACCACCAAAGGCACACTGGTGTACCAATTGATGGTTGTCAGGTTTCGTCTAGTGCCAGATAAAGGTGTAATTATCCTCTTCAAGACGTCTGCTGGTATGGGCCTTCAGGCCGGCATAACGTTTAATGTTGTGGACATAAATCGTAGCAATGTCTACAAGCGGATGAAGTTTTATTCCGTATTTGTTGGGTTTTGATTTTAGTTACTGTCGGAAAGGATATCTGTCTGGAAAACCTGCCATCATCTCATCAATAACAACGTCCTGTCTCACATAATATGGTAAAAGACAGTTTTGTGTAAACATTTCTAAAAGTTCTCTTATTTGTAGTGCTTTGTCCAGAGTATGACGAGATGTTCGTGTAATAGCATCATCAAACCGCATTGAATTGAGTAGAAATTTTGTTCTTCTCAGTGAAATAGTAGTAGGAGAACTAGGAACATCTGTCTTATCACTTGCATATGAATCCTCTAAATTCGCATGTGACATCTTCAAGGATCCTGCTGTGTATAGTAATCCGAAAAGTGCTCCCATTTCTACAGCACCAGTCGGTGTAAAGTCACATGGTCTGCCATACGTTGGTATGTGTAACAACTTTTCAATAGCATTCTCCGTACCGTAATGAATAAATTCCAGGGTTGCATAAATGTTGTCACCCCACGCCATTCCTACGAGTACCTGAATTCTCAGAGAGCATGTTTTGAACTTGACGCCTCACCCTGTTGTTGTTGGAATTTTTTTTTTTTTACCTTATCACGCCCTAAAAACAGGTGCTTTATACCTGAAAAAGGAAAATTCTGAATAAAATCAATTAATTTATTTTTTTATTATTTTTTTTATCATCAAATGCAAAAATAAATATAACTGGCGCAGTTGTGATGAATTTTGGTAGTTTGTTCATAAAGTGATTAAATGAATACTTAACGGGCAAACAACATAAAGGACTAAAGAAAACTTTACGTAAATATACGTAAAATCTCAACAAACCAACGAAGGTTTATAGTTGCAGAGATTTACAAGTAGTGAACAGCGAAAACCAATGACGGATTATGGCTGAAAATACCATTGTAGCCAAAAAATCAAACAACGAAGGTATATCGGTGAAAATGTGGCTAAGTATCTTAATGTAAGTCGTGATTTTAATATTTCTTTTATCCTGTATGCCATCCAACAAAAAAGATGCTTATTTTCCAGACCCTATCCGATATCCAACATTTTTAGGAATAGTCCAAGTTTATATAGCTCAAGATCTAGTGAATACATACATACACATTTAGAAGAAAATCTTATTGTGAGTGCTAATTCTACTGAAAATATAATTGAAAATATTGCCTGCGGATTAAATTCCTATACTACGCTAGCCGAAAATATTATTGAAAATCCAAACTTAAATTTAAACGAAAATTATGCTGAAAATTTAGTTGATTTAAAAAATTCGATGGCAATGCTCGATGACTTTTCGATTTCCTCGACAACGTCCATACAAGAAATCCTTTCTTTAATTTCCATAGTAAGTGGTACACCATACGGTCAGTTACTACGTAGAGTAAATAGGATAAAATTGTTGGACCAGCCATGAAGTTCTCAATATGTATGGTATTTCATTAACCTGCGACGACATTAAAGAAAATCTGATATTACATTACAGCGATAAAGGAATGAAACACCCTTTGTAAAAGATCTCCATAAAATAAAACAAAACAACAACACGGTAGAAAAGTTATAAAGTGAAGTTGTAGAAATATACGCTAGTATGGTAAATCATGTGAATATACACGATATAGATAATAATGTCGTTAGTGCAAAGAAAACCCTATTTTCGAAAATATGTTTAAATGCATTTTTATCTGGGTTCAGAGAACCATTATGATTAATGATACGTGCTGTGCATTTGCTTTCTATATAAAGCGACAAAACAGACATAGATCCTATCCATCACCACCGTTTAGGCCCCAAAAGAGAATTCATACTCAATATTTTGGTCAATCTCAGAGATTCAATCATTTTCCTGCCCAACAAGCAAAATACACCTCGATTCAATAATTACCCACCTCAACAATGACAGCAATACTCTAACAGACCGACGTATTCAACTTTACCCAAACCAGAACCGATGGATATAGCGAGGTGTAATGTAAGAACCTTTAAACCTCAATCCCAAATTAGACCACCTTCAAATAACAATTTTAAACCTACTGGACAGCCAAAGTAAGGAACTATTTAGCGTTACAGAAAGGAATGCATATCCACACGTAGATGATTACTACCCTGAAACTCCTCATTCATTCGAACAAAACCTCGATGACTACTATTGTTATTCCGATCAAGTAGACGATTTGAGTTACCAAAATGTTGGAAATCAACCAACCAAATAGTGCTACAACACCCGAACGTGAACTAGATGACACAAAATTTACTATACCAGCCTCGAAAACCCAGTCGGCTATATAGACATTAATAAACATGGTTTCATTCTTCAAAACATTCATATTTCATCTGCCTTCGGACGGCCCTTAATATTTTTAATAGAGACAGGGGCATCATCCTCCTTCATTAACTCAGAGCAAGTCCATCCAAATGATCTTGTACAGACCAAACCAATAATAATTACAACATTTTTAAATAAACATTGTTTGAATAAACAACTTTCTCTTCCAAATTTCCATGAATTTAACGAACCAGGACAAACTAGATTTCTCGTCTTTCGATTCCATGACTACTTTGATGGGTTACTTGGGCTCACCACCTTAACTTTACTAGGTGCTAAAGTCAATCTTGCTAACCACGTGTTAATCACCAACAACGCTACAATCCCCTTACATTTCAAACCGAATTTCATGTCAAATTAATACAAAATCCCTTCCAACTTAAAACATGTTGTCAGGTTACCTGCTGACATACAAAGTGGCAATATAAACATCAAGGCTGTAGAAATTAAACCCACATTGCATATTCCTGAAGGAACATATTACGTCGAACACTGGTACAGTCAAAGTGAAGTAATCAATTCTTCAGATCACGAACAAAACCTTTTCATTCAACAACCTCTAAAACCAGAAATATTCACCTCTGAAGAGTTCACAGAAATTAATAATTTCAATATACATTACGACCGTAATATCGAACCACCAATCGACATTTCAAATTTACTCCGAACCAATCACTTAAACAAGGAAGAATTAAAAGCGCTTTCTAAAATCTGTGTAGAATACGAAGATATCTTCTTCAAAGAAGGCCAGATACTCACCTTCACTTACAACGTAAGACACAGAATACGAACAACGAACAATATACCCATTTATACGAAACTGTATCGGTATCCGTATGTTCACAAAGAAAAGGTAGGTCGACAAATAAACGATATGCTCGAGCGAGAGCAGGGTATAGATCGTACCAGCTATTCTCCCTGGAGCTCCCCTGTTTGGATTGTAAAAAAAAACAAAAACGGATTCCAATGGCAAACAGAAATGGAGACTCGTGATAGACTACAGGAAATTAAACGAAAGCACGATTAGTGATAGGTATCCTCCAATCCCCACTATTACTGAAATCTTAGATAAATTGGAAAAATGTATAATTTTTTCCACTTTAAATTTTGCCAATGGTTTCAATTAATTAGAAATGGACCCACGTGACATTCAGAAAACGGAAGGAGGCCATTTCGAATATATAAGAATGCCTTTCGGGCTGAAAAATGCCCCTAATACCTTTCAAATTGTAATGGATAATGTGCTAAAGGAATTGCAAAGAACGGTGTGACTTATATATCTTGATGATATTATAGTATATTCTACCTCACTACAAGAGCACATTGAAATCCTAAGAAAAGTCTTCCAAAAGCTGCGAGAAGCCAATTTAAAAGTGCATTTAGACAAGTCAGAATTTTTACAGAAAGAAATAGATTTCCTAGGACATGTAGTCACTACGGAAGGTGTAAAACCAAACTCAGCAAAAATTAAAGCAAACAAGGAGTTTCCCATACCTGATTATACCAAATTATTTCTTGGCCTCCTAGGGTATTATCGGAAGATTATTAAGGACTTCGCAAAACTCACAAAATGCCTGAAAAATGGTAAATCCGTGATACTTAGTGATCAATATATTAAGGCATTCGAAACCTGTAAAAATATTTTAATGAACGACCCCATATTACAATACCTGGATTATTAGAAATCCTTCATCCTGACAACAGATGCCGGGAATTATGGTATTGGAGCCATTATTTCTCAAGGGACTATCGGAAGCGACAAGCCTGTATGCTTTACGAGTAGGACACTCATTGATTCTGAGATTAACTACTCCACAATTGAAAAAGAATTACTGTCCATCGTTTGGGCTACCAAGTATTTCCGACAATACTTGTATGGTAGAACATTCAAAATAGTAACAGATTACAAACCCTTAACGTGGATGATGATTTTAAAAGAATCTTGATTAGTCCGATGGCGACTAAAACTAGAAGAGTACGATTATGAAATCCACTATATGAAAGGTATCCAGAAATCTAACGCGGATGCGGTGAGCACTATAAATCCCAAAAAAATCTGTAAACCCCCGCACAACGGAACGCTACTCTCTACTCTTACCGAAACTGATGTCAGAAGCACGAGCGCATCTATACAAAGTGTTAACGGATCCACTATCCATTCTGCCCAAGAAAATATGGATGATGGTATCCCAATTATTGAAAGACCACTTAACGGACTTGCATTGCAAGTTGTTTTAGAAAAATCTACCGGGAGCCCTCAGGTATCGCTAAAAATGCCGTTAAAGAACAAGCAAAGGAGGATTGCACAAATTACTGATAACTCTGAACCGACATTAACCGAAATTTTAACGAAATATCTCCCACTTAATCGTTTAACTGCTGTATACACTAGCGATGCCATTTGTAAAACGTTGCACTTGCAAGTTGTTTATTCTAAATTTTTCTCGAATTTTAAAACATTTTAACTAATCAGATATACAGAGTTACTCAAAGACATAACTAACAGTGACGAACAGGACAAAATCATTCACGAATACCACAATAATAGCAATCATAGCGCTATGTCACGGGAGAATATTTTTCCCTCCATAAAAAATGAAATCAGTAAAGTTAATTGTAATTGCAATACTTGTCAAACATTTAATTACGAGGGAAATCCACCCCTAATAAAGTATATAACTACAGAAACTCCGAACAAACTTTTGGATATCATTCATGAAGACATCTATTATATTAACAATCAACAAATTCTCACAATTATATCCGATGCATTTAACCATTGTGGGCACACCCCGGTACCCGGGTAACTATTTGAACTTTCTTCTGCGAATTCATTATGGAAAAATAAACTCTCGAAGTTGATCTTCTTGTTAAACCTAAATCAAGTATTTTTAAGTCAATTAACGCGTTTTCCTACTAAAAATGTAAAGTCAGGTGGACGAAACACGCCAGTTATAAATTTTCTCATCAAAGGCACCCTCATGGTACCCGGGTACCTTTATAAATATTTGGTATCAAATAGCACGGGTTGAATGAAAATTGTGCATAACTAGGGCCAAATTTACCAATTTATTGATATTTTGCATATATGTATGAATGTAAGTTTAATTTGGAGCTCGATTGGCTGGCCTTGGTGTTGATAGATCTGCAATTAGTACTTATGTTGATTATTTTCCTAAACTATTTGGCAAAAATTACTTTTCAGTTGCATCCGCTACATTTACTCAGTGTTATTACACGGACGTTGCAAATTCGACGGTTGCATATTATGCATGAATTTTGCGATACCCCTTTTTTAGTGATGACATGCATACATGGGAGTTGGCAACTACTGCCAGACGTCCTGAAGTATCCCATGCAGGAACTGCCGCTCCTGTTGTGCTCAAAATTTGGATGTTTATAGGATGACCCAGAACGCTCTCGATCCCATTTCTCGTGCTGAAATTTCCAAAAACATTTGGTGTCTCGAAGCGCATATTGATAGCCGGCAATACCAGTTGCTTCCCCAATTCTTTGCAAAAAGAATGCCGGGAATCAGTTGATTTGTTGCATCCTGGGTTATTTTCCATAAAAACAATGTATTCAGCCAGTGCTTTCGAAGCGAATAAATCTTGTAATAGCTTTTGACCAATTTATATCCATGACTGCTCTGTAGCTTGGATACGCATCTGTCTTCCACAGTTCCCTTGTGAGTTCACAGTTCTAATGATGAATTCCAGCCGTAATTAATATTCTCAAGTACGGGTCAAATTCTTCTACCGTCGATTCTTCAAAAATTTTTTATTTTCGCGATTTTCAACATTTTGAGCAGGATTGACAGATGAGATCGTACACGGTACAGTCAAGAAAAAACCTTGAAAGTATCACGTATTGATAAAGTTTGATATGATCGGACTGGACCATATATATGACGGAGGATATTACGCCTCGGCATTCCGACATTTTGGGGAGGACTGCACTGCCATCTAGGTTTATCTTTACCAAGGAAAACATCGGCAACGTCATCTTCAGCTTCCTCTCCGGATTCAGCATACATTTCATTACTTTCATCGGTTTCCTCACTACATGCAACTCGTAAATCATTTGAATATACATCGTCAATATCTGATTCTTCAGGATTGCGATCTCGGTTCATGGTCGGGGGAGGAAGCCAGTCTTCATCACTGGTTTCATCACTATCAAGCTCAAGAAAAGCCGTAGAAGTTTCTCCAACTTCGTCTCCTTTAGAACCTTTCAAGGCATTTCTAACGTACTCTTGCTGCTCTTCGTACGACATTGCTTTGAATATAGCCTTTGAAATATCCATTCTGCACTGTGAAAAATAATTAGACTTTTGTTTTGTCCGCTAAAGCAACTCATTAAATTAACAACATTAATACTTATCGAAAATTAAAACAAAAATTCAAAGACTAATTAAGTTTCTTAGATTTTTATACATCCAACTCTGATAATATTATGTTGTTCATAGTCCAGAATTACACTATATATAGTATAGCCCCTGGTGCAGGTGGGAGGCACATTAGATATAATGAGTGTTCTAATGCAGTAGGTATGAAAATCAGTTTTATATGGAAGAGGTAAAGGAGTAAATAGGAATTTCCACAAATATGATGCACTTTAGAAGGAAATTTCCAGGTATAAATTAAACTTTCTCGCGTATTATGCCCCACTAACACAACAAAAACACATGCATGGCATTTTATTCGTATCTTAATGTAACGACTGCGGTTCTGCGGGTTTTCATAATGCATTGCTCAGAATGGAAAAGACACGAAATACTGTAAATCAGGGAATATTGTCGACCACGCTTAGCATTTCCTTTCTTGTGGGTCATAGAATCTTACTCATCCTTTACCTGTCCTCCATAAAAGACAGAAAGAATTAACAATATGTTTGCCTTTTTGGATTATAAACACATATACCTGTTTATTATCAAAAAGAAACAAGTTTAAAATCAATGGATATGAAAAAAAATTGTGTAAACGCAATTATAATAAATTTTCAAAAGAAAATGTGTCACGTACCCAGGTATCATGGGTGTGCCCATCGCGATAATTTTTGTCGTGAGCCCACAATGGTTAAAAAAAAAAACGCTGTAACCGGGGTAAACAAATTGTATTAAAAAACACTATTGACACACGAAAATCAGCGAGGTAGGCTTTCAAAAATGATTATGTAAAAAATATACAATATGTCTTTTAGTAAGTTCTGATTTTTCAAATGCACAAGAATGTCATCCCCGCGAATCTTTAATGTTTTAATTATAAAACAGTAGAATTATATGACGAAAGAAATAGCCTTGAATACAATTAAATAAACAAAAAAATCCAACAAGTTTCGTTCAGAATATTGTTCCCTCCATGATTTGATTGCTTCCAAATTCAATAGATAAATATTAGTTTTCAGCCAACATTGAAAGTGTCATTGGGAAGAAGGTGTCGTCAGAAACCTCCATTAAAACGCGACAGACCTCTGAGTCGTGTGAATGACGAATGATCAAGATTGCGTCACTACCTCTTCGACTACTTTCCTGTAGTACCTCTGGTACTAAACAAGCTAACTCTACGCAATTCCACCATCATTCTCTTGCGGCCATTGGGTCGACCAAGGAACAGTTTACTGCACACTTCTTGTTCAATAACTCTTACTTATATAACAGCCTTTCGGCCTCACGCCAACTGTTATCGGGACAGCCTGGCTATTACTTTCAGGTATTATCCATGGACAATACCAGATAACAACAACGGAAGTCACTACGACAATAAAACTACCATTGCAAGAAAAGCAAGCCTTCAAGAGCCTTCATCATACAGGGTGTCTACGATTGCGCACCCGAAGAGAGTTCTTGCAACTACGTCTATTCCACCGTGAATGCGTAACGAGGCGTGCGTATTTGCGCTCGAACACTACCACTCCATCTTGGTGTCGTACTGGAAGTTCGGATTTAATAACCAACAAAAGTGCTTAGACACTGTCCTCCGGAAACAGCCTCTCAATAATTAAATCCCTGAGTCTTCATGGAATTCCCAAAAATCTCGTTTCAGACTCTGGTAGCGAATTTACCGCAACCATTTTCAAAGATTTCTGTAAACAGTACAAGATAAATCTTCACGTTGCAGCAAAGTAGTTGCAACTCGCTCGTTGAGAGATTGCACTCAACATTAACGGAAATCTATAGAATAATTCATAATATACTCATGGATAGAGACCACGAAGAAATCTTGATTGAAACTCTCATAACATAAAATAATGCAATCCATTTTTCTCCGAAACTAACCCATATGAAGTTTTTTAAGGTCGTACTTAAAAATTTAATAAGCAACTACATGAAAATGAACATGAAAGTGTCCACGATTATCTAAAAATCTTAAATTAATTCCAAACACAAATCTTCCCCACTGCAAAGTTCCAACTTGAGCAGAAAGTTACGAAGGATATAGAAAAACTTAACGAAAATAGACAATGCCCCATAGAGTATAAAGTAGAAACAGACATAAACAAAAAAAAAAGAAAGAAGAAATAAACTAACCCGTTGATTCACAAAACATAAAGTAAAAAGGAATAAATATGTAACCTTAATAAACACAAAAGATAAGAAATTGCATAAATCTAAAGTATAGAAAAAACGTAAATTTCATGTGGAACCTTTGATACTGGGACAGAAAATGGAAATTCAAGACTTGACGAACAGCAGCGGACTTCTTCCAATGAAACTAGAAACGGCTAGAACGATACGGGGAAATAACAACATTCTTCACATAGTAAGACTTAACCATTACGAACAGACAATCAAGGAAATTTCAAAACTGTCTGAAGACCTTTGAACACCTAAACGAACTGACTGACTTCCTAAATATAACAAAATTTAAAATAAAAGAACTAGTGCATAAGCTACAGACATTATTGCCTAAGTTTAGGAACAAGAGAGGACTAGACCGATTAGGAACTGTAGTTAAAAGTATAATGGGTAATATGGATGCTAATGATGCAATTTAATTGCACGAACAAATAGAATTAATATTGTTACGAGCGTGGCTTTAGTTCGCTATTTAAAGCACAATATTTCAGATATAATTCAAAGTTCTTTCTTTATTTAACTTTACAGTTTACTCTCACAATTTACAAACAATTATCAAATCAACTCTTTAGTTATCGCTACAACTGTACTTCTACTTATCACAATCCAATAGTTTACTTCTACTTCTACTTGCGTGTAAAAAACGAAAACATCATTGTTAACGAGATTAATCAACAAAATAAAATAAATAATCAAATGATGGAACGATTTGGGAATATCACAGAGCATATAAACGCTCAACAGCAAAAAATTACAGACTTTTTGAAACACACACAATATCAATTTAGCAACAACATATATTAAGATGCAACCACTAAACATATGCAATGTTTAAATCAAATAAATTATAACATAGATTTACTTAAAAATCATTTAGGCAGTATCGCGGAAGCTGTAGTTCGCTCAAAATTAAACAATATTCGCAAACAAATACTACACACAGAGAAATAGTCTAGTAACATCAATTGCTGCTGTGTAATAAATTTTACAAAAGCATGAAAATATGAAAAAGTTCGGACGCTTATTACATTTTTAACAAAATTGCCTATTTTGTAATAAATTTTACTAAATGTCTAATAGAAATTATCGGTAGTAAAT
The DNA here is from genome assembly GCA_963930735.1 of Dioctria linearis. Taxonomy (NCBI): domain Eukaryota; kingdom Metazoa; phylum Arthropoda; class Insecta; order Diptera; family Asilidae; genus Dioctria; species Dioctria linearis. Next base: position 220,428,300 of record OZ005742.1, read on the forward strand.
TTTACTATTTGGTTTTTCTATTACAGACATGAAAATATTTAATTCTATTACAGCTGTCCAGTTCTTTCTTTTATGAAACAATGAAATCAATTAAAACACAGTAGTTTTTACTAATGTTTCAATCAATAGCTCTTAAGACTTATTATTTGTCTATTTGATGCGTGCGACATTGTTGGATTAGTTGATCAGGAGCAATTTTATGAAAGCAAGTCGGATCACAGTGTATATCATACAGTAGCCCAGCTCTGTCAAAACCGTCAAGCGAGTAGCATGCTTCTATAAAGAGACTATACTTTCTCTTTCAACAGTTTTAACTAACACAATAGTCAATTTCTAATGCAAAGGTTCCTATGTAAATCTAAAGTGGAAGAAACTGAATTTACAGCATGCACAAACTATTACTAGATCAAGAGGGACAACCCAGATAACACAGAACATGTTCTGATCATCTTCATGATGTGTTCCATATCGTGTGATTATCGGTGCGTATCCGAAAGAACATATTCAGAAAGAATTCTAAAGGATATAAAATTGATATAAATGAGCATCCACAGGAATATATTCAGAACATATTCTAAAGGATATAAAATTGATATAAATGAGCATTCACAGGAACATATTCAGAACATATTGTAAAGGATGTAAAATTGATATAAACAGCCACAGAAACAAATTCAAAACGTATTCAAAACGATATTAAATAGATATGGATGAAACCCATATTCGGGACGTTTTCAAATGAATATAAAATTGAAAAAAGCATTAAAGTAAAATTTGTATACTTTAATTGATTTATATAAAATAAAAATGTATTCAATAAACAAAAATTATTCAATAAAAATATAACAACTGCAATTGAACAGGTCCTCTTCATTGTTTTCCTCCTTTTCTTCATAGAATTTGCTCATAAAATTGGTGGTGTAAACTGGTGAGTCTAACATATTAACTTAAAATTTGATCAAGAAAATGTTACATTTTTAAAATTGAAAAGATGTAATAACTAACCTACATAATTCAGCTAATTTTGGACCGAGTGCAGTAATGGTATTATTAACAGCTGAGTTTCTGAGTGAGGTAAAGCTACACACTTGTAAATTACTTCCTCAGTAGAAAATTCCTCTATAATATCTGAAATATTGTGAAGTTAGAATCCTAAGGTCACGAATTTTCCATAAATTAAAGAAACTCACCTGAATTAAATTAGAATCAAATTAAAAAAATTATTAAATTTTCTCCAGTTTTAAGTTTTAGAACAATAACAGTAACACTAGAAACCACCACACACAGGACATTAGAACTCACTGAGAACATTCACCGAGATTCCGTTTCGAAACGAAAATTTAATATAAAATAACGTATCAAAAACGTATCATTTTTATGTCCGACGGTACACAAACCCGAACGCTGCTGTACCGAGGCAGGTACAGCAAGTGGAATACTTTTACGGAAATTGAACGAAGTTTACCGATTTCGGGCCGATCGTCTGTGTACGAAAAGTATTTTCATATCAATTACAAAAACAGAAATGAAGTACTCGGTCACTGCTTGCAAATAAAAAGTGGATTAAAAACTAGGGAATCCTGTTTGAGGCAACTTCACTTTTTTATTAATAGAAGCAAAGATTTATATAAATTAATTATGTAAATTGTTTCAAAATGAAGTAGAAAAAGAACATTTTTTACCACAGATGCTCCGCTCAAAACCTTTGTTTACTTTTGGCAAATTGACAAGTTGCTTAGAATAGGGATGGCGAGTAAATACATGTAAAAATGGACTAAAAACCCAACCAAAAATTCATTACGCAAAATCTGGCTTTTCACCATTCCTGTTTGCTATATATTCTAAGCTTATTACAGCCATTTTGCCTGTTACACTGTCCATGGAACGAACACCACTTTGCAATCAAACAGCTGTTTGGTAATGGAACAATACATTTGCAGACTGGTGCTGAGATGTGTACTTACATAAAACTAATACTTCTCCCAACCATTGTGCAACTAGCTACTGCTCGTCCATTTACATCCGTATCATATTTAATAGTTCCCTCTTATGGGAGAATTTTTGGGGTTTTTTTTGTGCAATTAAAATTCTAAAATTCACTTTTCAGTAGTTTGTTCTAAGTTAGGCTACTGTATAAATATACTGTGGTCGCATGTTGGTTTGGTGATTTTGTTATAGAAAAAAAGTTTAGTGTAGTGGTTGAGACTTTATAGATATTATAATAATAATAAATAATAGTAAAAACGAAGAGTGTAGTGAAAGTCTACCTAGTTTTGAACTTTTTTTGTGGACCAGAAATAAATTTACCTTCTAAGTTGGGTTTAGAGGATGAACATTTTTAGTAGTGTTGGGTGTTGGTATCTTAAAAGTATCTTCAGAATTAAATGATCGTGGTCTGAGTATTTCTTTGCCTCATATGCGAAAATGAAATTTTGAGAAAAATGCAGTGAAAGTTAAGAGCTCGTATGGAAGCATATGATAATGGGATAAACATAACATTATTTATCTCAACACATATTTAAGTTGGAAAAGAGCAGATTATAGCATTTAATTCGGCTTCAGTAATAATCTCACGAACTGTAGGTACATAACTCAAAATAGCAAATTTGGCGTATGGGGAAAATCAATATTCGTGCTACGATATATGGTATGTAAGTGGAATCAACGCTAACTGAGTTCGAGTGCGTTTTGTATACGAAATTTGTGTGCCCCTCATGCTGCATAAAATTTACTTTAATTTACTGTGGTCGATTTGATACCAAGGCTTCAATTAGAAGTAAATCTATTACTTGTTCACATCAACTAATACAGGCAAACGGACAAAATCAATGATCATTCATTCGTAATTGATTTTTTGAAAAATCAAGTTATCCAAGAATATATTGATATGATTTTGTGTACTCTATTGTAGAATAGTCTATAAAGGAGTAAAATTCAGTTATATACAAAAATAACGTGTGTGTATACCTGCCTTCTATTTGTTTAATATTTTCTAATACAAGCGTGAAACTCGAGCACTGATGATAAATGTTGCTATGACAACAATATTGAATTAAATATTAAAATGATCAGTTTTTTATTCCTTTATTTAGTAGTTCATGAATGCATAAATTAAAAGTATACAATTGTATATTGCATAATAGGCCTTATAAAAACGTATGCGTGTATATGTATCAATTAGGTTTAAAAGACTTTTTACTTATAACGATGTTTGCCAAAAAATAAGGCATTAAATATTTTCTCATTTGCTATATATTATTGATATGGTTTTTTGACCTCTATGTAATAAAATTTGTAGAGAGATATTTTGGTGTATTTTATCTTATTTATTGTTCACATTACAGCCAAGCAATATTATTTATTTTTCCTTAATATACCATATTTTATTGACACACTGCAATAAAAGTTATTAGACTGTCATAGAAAATTCATTACAGTGTAATACTTTATATAGTGATATCCATTACACTGTAACAGCCTGAAAATCAATTGCAATTTTAATCGATTTAATTACATACTTTGTAAAATTCATTTTTTTCTGTGTAAGTCCAACGGAACTTTCAGAAATATATTCTATTTTCCAAAAACAAAATATATCAATAAAGTCAGATCAGCACATCTATGAATTACTAGGACTTCAAGCGTATTATAACCATACAAACAACATTCTTTATATTCAAATAGCCGTCATACCAAATGAAACTTATTCTCTATTCGACATTATCCTCTTACCAATAGAATAAACTAATTCCCACCAAACCATACCTTATCATGAATCCTAGTAAAAGTGCCCCTACATAGAAGGAATATACTACTGTCAGGAAACGCCATACAGAGAAAAAGCAGATAGTTCGCAATGTATCGGAATTCTATTGAAAAATAAACCAAAGCACTGTGTACTTCATAATAAAGAAAGAGACATAGAAATATTTCAACCAGAGCCTAAATACATTGTTATAACCAACATTCGCAGACAACAATTATCACCGCTTGTAGGCTTAACGCACAGAAAATCAAAGGACCAGCGCTTGTCAACTTCAACGGATGCGAAATTAATATTAACTGTGAGGTCTTGTCTCGAACGTAGGAGTGAGGATGCCGGTAAAATCGACAACCCAGTTTTAAAATTTCAATTATGAAATTTTATTCAATTCAATTTGCTTAACCTAATATCACAATAAATTCAATAAAATAAAATTCCGAAAAAAGGTAAAATCAAAACAAATTAAAAAATTCAAATTCAGTAAAATCCTGCTACCATTGATTTACTCTTTCTGAAAAAAGATGAGAAGACCAAAATTAGTTATCTGTCAACAGATTAAAGATAGAAATGTTGAGTCTGCTATTGAGTCTGAGCAGCAGGGCAGCAAGTAGCTGGTGACTGAGAGCACAAGGGTAGCAAAATGATCGGTTCTAGTGCGTGACAGCACAAAGGTAGCAAAATGCTCGGTACTATTGCGTGACAGACCAAGGGTAGCAAAATGCTCGGTGCTATTGCGTGACAGCACAATGGTAGCAAAATGCTCGGTGCTAGTGCGTGATAGCACAGGGGTAGCAAAATGCTCGTTGGTAGTGCGTGAGAGCACAGGTACAGTAAAATGATGTAGATGATGAAAATGTTGCAGAATAGTCTCCGCGGCAGAATTACTCTTCTGCTTATGTGTGGACCGGAGAATTGCAGATTAATCTATACGCAGAATTATTCTTATGCTTAGGTGTGGACAGTAGTATTGCAGATTAATATCTGCGCAGATTTATTCATCTGCTTAGTTGTAGGAAATGATAGGATTTTTCAGATCAGTCTCTGAAATATAGAATTAATCTTCTATAATGGAGGTTGGGAATATTATTCTTGTTATTCGGATTAGTCTCCGAATTAGATGAACTCTGAGCTAAGAATGATTTTCAGCTGCGGTTGGCCGGCTTTATACAGCCTATGTATCCAGTTATGAGCTCTCTGCTCTTGGAGTTGCCACAGCAACGTTAATTATTTCTGAATGTACCACAGACAGCTGATTGACGTAATGTCATTTGCTCTCACTGAAAAGTGTAAATGCCTGGAGGTAGGTATGCTTTGATGCATTTTTGATATGATTTGTTTTGTTTTATTGATGAATTTTGATTTACTTTTTAGATAACCGAGTTGTGGTGATTAGGCGGCAGGTGCAGTTTGTAAATATAGAATATTCGGGTGGATTAATAGCAGAAATTCCAACAAACATTGCCGAATTTTGAAATGTGGAGATGTCGGATCGAGATTTTTAAATGAATATTCTGTGATAATTAATCTAAAATATATTAATTAAAATATATTTACTTATAATTTTAGGAAAAGGTTACTTCGAGGGATCAATGGCCTGGAGGTGTGTCAATGGACCATTAATGATTATTTACATAAAGCCATCGGTAAATTATGCTTGTAGGTGGACTGAACATCTCTGTTTCCTATAGCGCTACAACTTCAACTCAGTGGGACCAAATCAACATATACATATCCCACAATATTTAACGAAATCAACACAACAATAAACGCGAGCAGTATACTATGGTGTAACCGCCTAAAGAAAAAAAGAACCAATTAGCAGATTTAATAAAAGGCGAAAATGCACAAAAGCAATTTCAATTAATCGACCTAGAAAATATTTCCCAACAAATCAACCACATTTATTGTGATTGTTTTGCAATAATGCATCATCAAGCCTAATGGCTGCGTCCCATTATCGCTTCTTCAGTGTACGAGCATTGTAATTCACTACAATACAGCTGTAAAAGTTGCAAAAGTATCAATTTGCAGAAATTGGATTTACGGAACTCCTGGAACCATATGTACATCAAAAGAAATTTTACAAGACATCCAGTGTTGATGGATGCAATCTGATCATCATAATCGCTCTAACCTACATAGGAATATATCTAAAGTTGAAAAGGGATTATAAAATACGTCAAAATAAAACTTCGCCAATTATTTCAACATTTGCTCCAGTCAACGAACCTGCAAGTATTCAGTTTCTTTGTCCGTCGCTCAGCTCTAAGGGGAGATGAGTTACAAGCCCAGCATAACTACGTATTTACCTAGCAATGCATATCTACATACATATGTTCATATAAATCAATTCATTTTCGTTGATCTTTAAATTTTGTTAATCTATATTAGAGCTTTTAAAAAATTATATTTATGTTGCCAAAGTAAATTAATCAGCACTGTAAAAACCATTAAACATCAAAATTGCAAGTTCACGTAGTTCATAAAATGTATTTGATCTCCTTGCGCAAGCTAGAAATGCTCAGGTAATGTCTACCAGGTAAAGCGCAACGATACATGCAATCATGGTCGTATATATAGGGTGGGTTTGAAGGGTTCAAAACCCCTATCGTTGTAGCCTATACATTTGTTAATGTGATAAGCAAAATTTTTACCCACAATTTTTTATATCTATGTAGCGGCTCACAACAATTCGTTTTGTATATATATATCTTTATTCAGGTATATCAACTTTAGGAAAAACGTATGCAAAGTACAGAAAAAAAAAGCAGTACAGTATGTGTATGTATGTACATATATATATTGTTTAGTCCACCTAAATCCCAATTGAAGCGTCCAGCCTGGTTCTACCATTTTTAATTAATTCCTGAAATAAACAAAAGGCACCACAAAGTATTAAGACTAATTTAAAATGTCACAGAATACTTATCTAAAATCTGACGAATTATCTATCTTCCACAAAAATGCAAACTGCACATCCACAGTAATTAATCCTTATCAGGTTACCTCTTTAATCTGAAAATAATCCAAAGGAAATCATTTAGCAAAAGGAATAATTAACAATAAATCACAAACTTACCAAATCATAGGTACCTCTGTATTGTTGACAACTTTTTCATGTAATTTAATGACATCTACACAGTCAGCTGTCTTCGCCTTCGCTGCAGTCAGAATACGAGCAATTGGAATAAACGTCGCTAGGGCAACACCGAGAGGCGAGAGCTAATAACTGGATGCGGCGGCTATAAAAGGCCGACGAGTTGCAATAGATGGCACCATTCTTTTATCAGAGTTCATCTGATTCAGAGTCTAATCTGAAAAATAAGAATCGTGTTCCTATCCTCCATACAGAAGTATAATTCTGTTCAGAGTTTAATCTGAAAAATATTTTCCTATCCTCCATACAGAAGAATAATTCTGTTCAGAGTTTAATCTGAAATTCCCATATTTATTACAGAAGTATAATTCTGGTCAGAGTTTAATCTGAAATCGTTTTTCATATTTATTACAGAAGTATAATTCTGGTCAGAGTTTAATCTGAAATCGTTTTTCATATTTATTACAGAAGTATAATTCTGGTCAGAGTTTAATCTGAAATCATTTTTCATATTTATTACAGAAGTATAATTCTGTTCAGAGTCTAATCTGAAAATTTCGTCTCATTCTGTTTTGAACCACACGTTGCAGAACGCTGCTGCACCCCCCTTTTTTCTACTTATTCAGCTTTTCTGTCTGACAGGGCCGCTACCATCAAACAGATTCATAGAAAATTCTTGTGTGCGTCATTTTTACTGCCTTAGTGCCCACACGTATTAGCAGCATTATTATTCTAGTAGTTTAGAAGGTGACAAAAACTAATTCCGATCTTCTTCTTCTTCTTTTCAGAATTAAAGAGACGGACAACATTTTTTTGGACCACTTTTATTTTCTCTTTTATTATTGAATTTCTTTTTCTGAATTGTTAACAATGTGAGAGCTAGTCTCGAACGTGGGAGGGAGTGCCGGTTTTTGAATAGATAACTCAGCGTGTTTCAAATTCAAATATAAAATTTTATTTTTTCATAATTCATATACTTAACCTAATATCACAAATTCACACAAAAATTCAAAAGAGCTTAAAACTAGAAATTCAAATTAACAATTCATTATGTATATATATATAAAAATTCTCAAGCCTCAAAAAATACAATTTTTGCGTTTTTTTTTTTTTAAATAAATTACCTTTTTTTGATGAGCGATGTACAATTTTTCACCTTTCCTCTTCAACTTTAATGTAACGTCCCCAGGAAGACTCCATCTAAAGAATGCTTTTGCTTTCCTAATGCTGTCCCATGGGGTGTTCGTGTTCTGTAGCAGTTGTATTACGATGGGAGTTGCGTGGATTTTTCCAATTAAATCTCCTGGGATTTCTGGATTTGATTTCGTTAATTTATGATTAGCTGCGGGAGGATCTTGGTACTCTTTTGGGGGAGTAATAGGACGATCCATGAACGGTGTTTTGCTATTAGGACATTTTCCTGGTCCTGTTTCATGTAGAACTCCGGGCACGTCTGATTGTGATGTGCAGATTGAATCCGTGAACGCAGTTTTGTTTTATAATTATGATGTGCCTGAGTGCTCGGTGGGCGTGTGAAGTTAGATGTCCCTGCTGCATTGAGTGGGTTCTTTAGCAAGTTTGGTAGTGTGATTCCTGCTGGCATTTGCTTTGAGTGTTCTGTCCCTTTCTTATTATTAGGAGTATGTGGACCTTTTGACTTTTTGGTCATTGATCCCATTGGTTTGTTAGGTATTTCTTCGCATAGATTTCCTGGCAGGCTAGGCAAAGCAGCGATAGGTAGTCGTGGCTGTGTTGGAATACGAATTCCGGGGCAATGTTCCTTCGTTCTAGATGTGAATTTGAAACAGTCATTGGCCTTGGTCTCCTGCTTTAGTTTTTTTATGTTTGGTGCAGCAGTCCGAGCTTCAAATGGCCTGGATACTTTCTTTACAGGCAATGCGTCGTGAGGTGGTGGTTTTACGACTGCCGATTTCATTTTCCTTCCCTTTGTTGGAGGAAGTGGGCTGATAGGCCTGATAGGTGAAGGAGCCGCCAAAAGTTCCGGAGGAGTAGGTGCAAGTCTTACATCCATAGAATCCAGTGATTCTGAATTGAAAATTTCTAACAATTCCTCCATTGCACTTAATACAGAGAATATAAGATAACCAAAACTTAAAAAATTAACGAGTTTTAGGAACCACTTTTCACTTGTCACTTTTGAAACTGAAGTGATTTTTGGCGGGTTCTGCATTCGTATATATTCAAATATAACGGGTATTTTGGAACTTGGTACTGCCAGAGAGCAGCAGACCTTGGTGGGGATAATTGATGATTGTCAGGAGATGTTGGTGAGAGGGAGAGGGCAAATTTTTGAGATAGGACGGATGAGAATATTTTTTGCTGTTTTAATCGTGACTGCTGTCACTAAGTTGTTATGGCCAGTACGAATTTCAATTATTCGACCTAATGGCCATTTTCCTATTGGGATTTGATCTTCTTTTATCAAGACGAGAGTTCCGATTTTTAAGTTTTCCTTTTCAGTCTGCCATTTATGTCGTTGATGCAATGTATGCAGGTAGTCTCTTGACCATTGCTTTCAAAAATTGTGGGAGAGGGATTGGATGTGCTGCCATCTTTTGAGAGGATGTTGTTGTAGATTAAGTGGGGAAGGTTCTACTATGGTGAGATTATGTCGACCAGTAAGGAAGTGTCCAGGAGTGAGAATATTGTAGTCTGTTGGATCGTTGGACAGAGGAGAGAGAGGTCTGGCGTTTAAATATGCCTCAATTTGAACTAAAGTTGTATATAGTTCTTCGTAAGTGAGTTTTGCGTCCTTGATTGTTTTATAGAGATGACGTTTGGTGGATTTTACACCAGATTCCCATAAGCCTCCAAAGTGAGGTGCTGCAGGAGGGTTGAAGTGCCAAGTTATGCCTTGGTTGGAGAATTCTTTGGCCAAATTGACTTCAATTGCTTTCATTGATTGATTTAAATTGGATTGTAAAATTCGATTTGCTCCTACAAAATTTGTTCCTTGATCCGAGTAGATGTGTGAGCAAAGACCTCTCCGTGCAACAAAGCGCTTGAGGGCAGCTAGGAAGGCTGGTGTTGACAAGTCAGAGACGAGCTCTATGTGTATGGCCTTGGTGGCCAAGCAAACAAATAGACAGATATAAGCTTTCGTTAATTTTGCTCTTCTAAGTGTTGATGTTTTCATAACAAGTGGCCCTGCGTAATCTACCCCAGTGTGTTGGAAGGGTAAAGATATATTGACTCTCGCTGAGGGCAGAGAACTCATTAACTGAGAGCTGGGCTTCGCATTGAATCGAAAACAGTCAACACATTTATGGATGCGATGTCTAATCGTACTGCGGGCGTTTATTAACCAATAGTGGTTTCTTATAGTACTCAATATGATTAGAGTGCCTCCGTGTAATGTATAATGATGTATATGATCAATGAGAATGTTAGTTAAGTGATGGTTGTTGGGAAGAATTATGGGATGTTGTTGGTCGTAACTTAGCTGAGACTTGGTGAGACGACCTCCAACTCGTAGGATATTTTCAGAGTCGAGCGTGGGATTGAGAGACAGAATTCGACTCTTTTTAGGAAGGCGTAATTTTCTCTGCAGTTGGTTGATTTCGGTAGGAAAGGAGATATTCTGGAGCAGTTTGATTAGGCATAGTTCTGCCCTTTTTAACTCAGACACTGATAAATATTGAGTAGTGGACTGTATTTTGCGCATGCTGTTTATAAACCTGAGACAGTATGCAGTTATTCTTATGGTTTTTTGAAATGAAGAATATTTATTCAGTATAATTATTTGTTCATCGACAGTAGTAGTGAGTACCTTTGGTTTTTTATACTCTAGTTGAGTATGTACCTCCAAAGATTGTTGAGGCCAATATTCCTCATCTCGATGCAGCCAGTCTGGGCCGTTCCACCACATTGACATTGTGACTAGTGTGTTTGGCAGAATGCCTCTTGACGCTACATCTGCAGGATTGGATTTGGAGGGGACGTGATTCCAAGTAGCTTGTGGTATGTTTTCATGTATTTCCGAAATGCGATTGGCCACGAACGTTTTCCAGGTGGATGGATGCTTTTGCAGCCAAGCTAGAACTTTGTTAGAGTCTGACCATGCTCTAACCTTAAATTCTTCTAGTTCTAAACCTTTGACAACTTGTTTAATAAGTCGGGAAAGTAGGACAGCACCACATAGCTCTAGTCGAGGTAGTGAGACTGCTTTGATGGGAGCTACTTTAGTTTTTGCTGTCACCATTTGTACTCTGGAGTTCTCATTAAGATGTTTTTTTAAATATAGAACTGCTGAATAGGCGATATTTGAGGCATCGCAAAACCCATGTAGCTCCATCTCGCTTTTGTTAGGCTGGTAGCCTAGCCAACGTGGAATCTGAATGTCCTGAATAGTATGCAGATGGTCTTTGAAATGATTCTAATCTTTTAAAATTTCTTTAAGTACCGGGTCGTCCCAGTCACATTTGGAGAGCCAGAGTTTCTGAATTATGATTTTGGCTGTAATTATGCATGGAGCTAACCAGCCTAGTGGATCGAACAGAGACGATACTTCAGATAATATTATTCGTTTGGTGTATGTGGTTTTTGGTTCGGGGACATTGACTTTAAAGGGGAAAAAGTCTGTTGTTGGATGCCAACGTATTCCGAGCGTTTTTATGGATTCGTTATCAGAGAATTCCAAGCTGGTTTTTAATTCTGGATGATCCAATGGTATATGTTTGAGAAGATCATTATGGTTGGTAGTCCATTTACGTAGGTTGAATGTTCCCTTTGCTAAGGCCTCGATAAGTTCACGTTGCAGTTGTATTGCTTCACTGAGAGTATGGGCTGCTGAGACCAAGTCATCGACATAGAACTCTTTCATGATGCTCTTAGCCGCGAGGGGATAATTAGTCGCTTCATCTCGTGCTAACTGCTGTAGCGTTTTGATGGCAAGATATGGCGCTGGTGTTGTTTCAAATGTGACCGTAGTCAAGGCATAATCTTTCAACTCTTCATTTGGAGTATTTCTCCAAACTATTCTCGGGAAATTTTGTTGTTGAGGTGCCATCTGGATCATTCTGTACATTTTCTCTATATCTGCTGTAAAAGAGAACTTGAACAGACGCCATCTTAGTAAGGTTGTCCAAAGTGTTGGTTGGACTGTAGGTCGAACTAGCAGTTGCTCATTTAATGATTTGCCATTTGACGTACGAGCTGAAGCATTGAAAACTATTCGAAGTTTTGTGGTAGAACTCTCCTTGAATACAGCGTGGTGTGGCAGGTAGTAGAAAGGAATGTTTTCGTATATTTTGTTTTCTACTAGTGTTGGTGGAATAGGCTTCATGTGGCCAAGCTGAGTGTATTCGTCTATGCAATCTTTGTATAATTTGCCAATTGCTGGGTTGTTGGACAATTTTTTCTCTAATTGTAGGAATTGTTTAACAGCCATATTCCTAGATTGTCCAAGCTGTGGTGCATTGTGGTTCTTGAATGGTAAATGAACCTCGTATTTTCCAGAGGGTAGGCGTTTTATTGTATTTTAGTACAACGTTTCACAAAGTTGATCTTCGTGTGACAATGTTGGTCGGGTAGTGCATTCTTCGAGCTCCCAAAATTTTCTCAACTGATTATCCCACTCGGTATTTATTGTAGTCTGAGTGGATAACACAGTTGTAATGGCGCTCGTTGTTTCTGGCACTGCTCCAACCAGAATCCAACCTAATTCTGTATTTTGGGCTGTTGGGGAATTGCCAGGTCCTCTTTTTAATCCATTTTTAATAATGGCGGCGTAGATGTCTGCTCCAAGCAGAACATCGATTTCTCCTGGGATTGAGAAGGTGGGGTCTGCTAAAGTCAGATTGGTGATGTGTTTCCAGTTTGACACTGCAATTGTGTCGTGTCCCAAAGCAATCCAGGGAAAACAATTAAAAACTCGCGTAAGTCAATTGTACAACAACTTTATTACTTTTATTAAACGACGATATAAATTAAGAGGCGTATCACCCGTGATTGATACGTCTGATTTAACACTCTAATTACAACTGACTCTAAAACGATACCGAACCGCTATCTTTAATAATACCCAACTTCTAACTGAACTGACCGATCTAGCGAATCGACCGTGCTCACCTCCATTCAATTAGGCAGAAGCGACTTTGACCCAGTGACCAGCGCAATACCTTGCAATCATAATTACAAAGTATTACGCTAATCTCTGCCGACAGCGGGAGCCCCCAATACTGTATGTAAACAAACAGTGAGCCCAGCTGAGTATTTCACTATGCGAAGTGAATTACTTAACCATGACTCAATGCCCAGTTACACACAGCAGTGGATGCGACAGTTTACAAGTAAACAATTCGCAATCGCCAAGCATTTCACTGTGCGAAGTAAAATGCTTAGTTATTGCAAATCGTTTAATTACTTGTGCATTTGCTGCTAGCTCGAGTCGTGATGTCACAATTGCACCAATTGAATATTGGGTCACGACATTCCTCCCCCCAGAGAAAAACTGATTCCCAAGAGGCATCAGATCGGGGTGCTCAGTTAGATTACAATATATAACTTAACTAATTTATACCAAAATTAAGAGACAATACTCACTATGATCTACACAATTTTTATAGCTATGGTTCGGTTTACATTCTTTACGTCATTTTATGTACATCCTTTACTTCATATATAATTTCTGTTCTATTCTTCTATATTCTTTTCTCATTTTTCTTTCCATTACCTTAACAATGTTTCTTTTTTCTTTTTCATTCCTTTAATTACTTTATAATATATCCATTTCATTTAACTTTTGCTTTTGCATTCTCAATCATTGGCAAATTTTGATATACTAGACTTATCCAATAAACTTAACACTTATTTCTTTCCAAACCATTTTCTTTTCTACTTATTCATTTCTTTTCTTTACAAATATTACTCTAACATCTTTCTTATAATTTCCTTATTTCCTTGTTTTGATCTCTTCTATCGCTTCTTTCTGATTACATTGATTTATTTTCACTAATAATTTTTAGCTCATCTGCTGCTTAACACAATTTTCCCTCTTTACAATATATTTCCTGTTCGATTCCTATTATCTTCTAAAATCTATTGACGTTTATAATACTCTATTTTTACAACGACAAGCAATACACATTATAACCCTAATACTACTGTGATTGCTCCAAGCTGCTTCTTGATGAGTGCGGTCCGTTGCGTTCGGTCTTGACTTAGGCTACTAAAAGCTAGACCATATCCGTGGGATAAACTAAGTCCTCTTTTTCTTTGTGGGGCTGCTCTCTACGGGATTATTAAAATGTATTTCCAATGGCGGGATTTTGGGTAGAACGGATCATCAATTTACGCTTGAGCTTTTTTGCTTATACGAATGCTCACTATTCTTTTTAGCCGTGCTGGACGCTCCTCCTTTCCTACGCTCATTCTTATTGACCTCTGAATCGCTAACTTGTTAGATATTTTTTGTACTATTTCTAAATGTACGATGGAGTTCTCTCGATTATATCAAGAGTCCACCCGTACTTAGAAGGAATAGACTTGCTCTCTCTCAATATGAATCTGCTAATGTATTTTCTACAACTGCATAGCATTCTGCCTGTTTCCCAAATCTTTTGATTTATTCAGTGATATGTTTTGAATTTGATGCCATATATAACTTCACTTTGATCTTGACTTATTTGAGTATACTAAAATCTTGCCGTTACTTTTAACCCCTTTCATTTAACTAGATGATCTTGGGGCTTAACTTCTTTGAATCCCTCAGATATCTCAATGTCGGTGTAACTGAGAAATGGTGAGTATAACATTCTTTTCTCGTAGTAATTATAGTTGAGATCTAGCTTCTGATTCCTCCCGAAGTTCTTTTACTTCTTCATCGGTGCCTTCCTGCTTTTGAAATCAATCTTCAGAGTTCGGTTAATATCTGCAAATAAGAAAGTCGTCGGCGGTGAAAAATTCAGTTTTCACAAGTGCTTATCATTATTTTCCCACCCACACTATTGGTCTGATGCTTGCTCCACGTAGTCTATACAGGGATAAATTGATGTCATGATGCGACTGCTACATCTGCTTCCGTTACGTCGAGGTTATTTTACACTGCTTATATAAATTTCTCAATCTTATCTAGTTCTCAGTCTTTCCATTATTCTATAGTTTTAAGCCTTAAACACTTACTACATATTTATTTCTTATATTTACACTTTCATATATATATTCTTCTAACCTAATCTTGCTTATAACTTTGCCAATGATTTACAAACTTTTTCCTTCTACTTTTTTTTCTCAAATAATATTTCCCCTCTTTTGTTTAACTTCTCCTTCTTTTTAATCTTATCTTTTTTTAATTCTGGTATTCCCTTTTTTTCACTGTTTACTTTAAACCTCTTATTTCTCTTTTTTTTTTTAATTCCCGTAATTAAATAACTCTTTTTTTCAAGTTTCTCTTGTTCTTAAATCTTAGTGTCTTCTTCCTAAAAGCATTTGCTTACCTCCTTACCTTTTAATTTATAAATTACCTTTAAATTGGATCCACTACGTTAATTATATTTCCTTCCATATTCCTCCTGGCCACAGACTACCAAACTCCGATCATCGAATTTCTTCTGAAATTAGAGGGAATTTGTTGGAAATCTTTTTGGTTACATACCCCTATTCCTGGGTCATAACCGTTACCTACCTTGTAAGGGTTTATTGAACTTGTAGCCAAAGTTGAACTTTCAACATGAATAAAGTTCCGTTCCCTTACTTTCCTTCTGCCTTGATGGACTTCTGTCCTATCTGGCTTTCTTTTATCTCCCTGCGATTTAAACCTACCTTTTTGCAGAATCCGCTGGACTTTCCCTAGTTGAGGATAACAATTGTTCCTACCATTATAGCGCCATCCAGATTTTTTAGGATACTTACGAGGTCCATGCCATTCATGCGAGGAGTTCATGGTTTTGACAGGGTAGGCTCTTGCATTCGCGATTCTAACAAATGCAGGTCCATCTCCCAGCTTATTTCCGCTATACCCGTAATACCTATGTTGTGTCCTACTTCCATTATTGACTTCTTCATTTCTTACCTTATCAATTCCCGCACTGTCCTCAGATGTGCTCCAGGTCTTCTGCCATATTGGTGTGCTCTTCTCTCCGTGTCTTGAAGCGGGCTCTACATTGCATGTTATACCTTTTCCTTTGCTGTCTGGGTTATTGCTACTTGGTGTGATGTATTCTGCCACATTAGTTTGACCCTCCTCTACTCTGTCTTGTGAAGAATTTTCTAGACTATAACAATGGAAAGCAGTCGTCACAACTTCTCCACTAGCGGCGACGTTCCCACATAGGGCACCTTCTTCTTCTGCTTCAGCGCCTTGTATCCACAATTTCCTCCTCATGCAGTCGATAACAGCTCTATCACTGAGGGAATCCATCCCAAGGATACCGTCTGCTGGAATTGAATCTGTGTCGCCTATGGCGTTAAATCGACAGGCCTGCTGACTGTTATCTATAAGCAAATTGGCCTCACAAGTGCCTATGGAGTTCCTAACAAATCCAAACAGTCCTCCAATTTGTATTTTCTGATGTGTTTGTATCGGTGTATTTCTTTTTATTCTATTAATTTTAATCAAACTACACGTAGACCCAGTGTCGATTAAAAGCGTAAGCTTGCCTTCTAAAGCTATGTCTGATGGCACTGTGATGACAAATTTATTACTGGAAGTCAATTTTTCTTCTTCTCTATCTGCTAAATACTTCTTTACGCAGATATCCGTGTAATGGTCACGTGTTCGGCAGAATTTGCAATACAGCCCCTCCCTTCCTGAATGGCAGTTATCTTGAATGCTAGCTTCACAGTTGGCTACTCTGACGTGATGAATTTGGCAATTGGATATCACTTGCCCATATTCCTGACATCCCGTACAGAAAGGAACTTGTTGGCACTCTCTCGCAATGTGTCCAGGCTGACCGCATTTGAAGCATTTGACAACTCTGGGCTGTTGTGCTGCCCTAGCCGGAATTTCCCAGTTCCTTCCTAATTGGTTTGGCCTCCGTATCGATGGAAAAGGTATGTGGGACTGTCTCTGTCTTTCAACATTAAAATTACTGGTCATCCCTCCTTCCTGTGATGATTCTCTGTAATATTCTGGTATTTTTTTCCATACCCCTGGTACCTTAATTATTAAGTCTCCTTGCATCCATCTCAAAGTAGTCGGCCTCCTCACGTGCTTCATCCAGAGATCGAAATTTGCGTCCCGTCAAATATAGCTGAGTAGTCTGCTGCATTACACCCTCATTGAACGTTGCCACCGCGTCTGCCTCAAGTTCCGCTATCAATCCGCCGTCTTTCTCTGGATACTTAGCCGAAACTGCCGCCTTGATTTGACACAGTAGCTCCTTAAGTCTATCCGCATAGTCTTTTATGTCGTCACCAGGCCTTTGAACGCATGCTATCATTTCAGCTCGGAGCTCACAGTACGATTTTTTTGGCATATAGGCAGTTTGAATTGTCTGCTGCAATGCCTCAAAATCCTTCGGCTCCTCCGAGCTTACTAGATAATATGCGTCGTCTAACAACCGATATATTACACATTTCATGAAGATTGGCTGTTCCTCGGCCTTTAAACGATCGTAAAGATCTTTGCAGCAACTCAGGAAACGGTGAACTTCCTTCAACAGTTTTGGCGTTCTTTCTCCAGAAAACGTGGGTATGTATCTGGACACCAAGTCCGTGACTTTATCATAAGCTTCGGCCATGGTTTCCTTGCTGGTTTCTCTGAGTTTTTTTTCTTTCGGCACTTGGTCTTCACTCACAGCGGAGTGTAATTTCCGCTATAATAGGCGAAGCTTTGTTGTTAAATAAATGGCGAAGCCAAATGAGGCTTTGCACCAATTTAATTAACGTAAAACTTATTGTTAAATAAATGGCGAAGCCAAATGAGGCTTTGCACCAATTTAATTAACGTACACCTTGTTGAAGACTGAACTGATTGTTTAAAAACTCTAAACACAAAAGCTTGAACTTTTCGACGGTGTTTCAATAATGCTCTTTCCTAATATTTCCGAACCTACTTCCAAGTTTACGGCCGAATACCCGAGAATACCTTAAATATTTTACCTAGCATATTACAACTTCCCAATGACCAAAATTATAACACTTAATATGCCGTACATTCCGAAAAATTAGACTTTACCTACTTAATCTACTAAACTACTATAGCTACTCCTTTTGCATACTACACTTTCACACTATACATTTCATAAAACTCGGACAACCTAACCAAACACAATCTCACGCATCAACAATCACCACAATTTATACCCTTTTTCTTTACTTTTCTGCCATACTTTAACCTGTAAAGGAAATTAGCCTAAAACTGGAGCAGCTAAAAAAAAAGTTAACTCCCACAAGAATACAGCACAACGGAGCCGCTAAAAATGCGTTACTCCCCCACCTAAAAAAAAACGGAGCGGCTAAAAAAAAGCGTTACTCCCACACTTAAAAAAACAATGGAGCGGCTAAAAAAGCGTTACTCCCACACTTAAAAAAAACCGAGCAGCTAAAAAAACATAACTCCCAAAAATAACAAAAAATGGAGCAGCTAAAAAAGCATAACTCCCAAAAATAACAAAAAATGGAGCAGCTAAAAAAGCATAACTCCCAAAAATAACAAAAAATGGAGCAGCTAAAAAAGCATAATTCCCAAAAATAAAAACACAACAAACACAATACCTGTATTACAGCAACACTTAAACTTTTTACCGGCTGCGCCAAATTGTCGTGTCCCAAAGCAATCCAGGGAAAACAATTAAAAACTCGCGTAAGTCAATTGTACAACAACTTTATTACTTTAATTAAACGACGATATAAATTAAGAGGCGTATCACCCGTGATTGATACGTCTGATTTAACTCTCTAATTACAACTGACTCTAAAACGATACCGAACCGCTATCTTTAATAATACCCAACTTCTAACTGAACTGACCGATCTAGCGAATGGACCGTGCTCACCTCCATTCAATTAGGCGGAAGCGACTTTGACCCAGTGACCAGCGCAATACCTTGCAATCATAATTACAAAGTATTACGCTAATCACTGCCGACAGCGGGAGCCCCCAATACTGTATGTAAACAAACAGTGAGCCCGGCTGAGTATTTCACTATGCGAAGTGAATTACTTAACCATGACTCAATGCCCAGTTACACACAGCAGTGGATGCGACAGTTTACAAGTAAACAATTCGCAATCGCCAAGCATTTCACTGTGCGAAGTAAAATGCTTAGTTATTGCAAATCGTTTAATTACTTGTGCATTTGCTGCTAGCTCGAGTCGTGATGTCACAATTGCACCAATTGAATATTGGGTCACGACAATTGTCTGGGCTGGCAATAATTCGGTAATTTTTTTGATAATGAGCATGTTACTCTCTATTTGGAGTTTCGTATATAAGGAGTTAATTTTGACAGTTGCTTGCTTTACAGCGGTGTTAGTGGGTGTTGTGCCAAGTCCAATTAGTTGATGGGTGGTTGGAGAACCTTTAAGCTGTAATCGCTTAAGAGCTATTTCGGTCATAATGGACACTTGTGACCCAGAATCTACTAATGCTCGGAATTTCATTGTGATTCCGGATGGTGCTATAATGTTAATCAGAGCTGTAGAAAGAAGAGCCCTTTTTAAATTTGAGGGTAAAAAATTTTGGACTTGCAGTTCATTATTTCTATTGGCGGGTGAGCATTGCTTTGTTTCCGTATTAGAATTTTGGGAGATCTGAATAGGTGATTTTGTAACCGAATTATTTTGCTCGTAATGAAGTAATGAGTTATGATTTTTCTTGCAATGATAGCACTTCTTACTGCTGGTGCAATTTGCGGTTGAATGGTTGGGTGATAAGCAGTTTTTGCATAAATGCTTATTCGAGACAACTTCGTGTCGTTGTCGCGTGGTCAGAGTTCTAAAGGTTGGACAATGAAATATGATATGGTTACCTTTGCAGTGACTGCAAGAGCTTTTTGTTGTAGGAGGGTGTATTCGTGGTGAACTCTTAGTATTGTTCAAGAGTCCAGATATTGGTTTAGGTGAGGATGGTTTTCTCTGTATCGTGTTCGACAATGTATTTTTATTTCCTATCATTTCCAGAGTTCGGAAGCGAGACTCTAGGAATTTTCTTAGTGTGTTTAATTCTGGTAAATCAGTGCTACTATGTAACTACATAACTGATGCGTATCTGGGTGTAATTTCTGTATAGTCAAGTATATGATAATTGGATCCCAGTTGTTTGTTTCTACATCTAAATTCTGTAATGCTAATAGTGCTTCTGTTATGTTGTCTAGTAGCCTTTTAATACCTTCGGCGGTATCATGATTAGTGGTTGGGAGAGTCAATAATTTTTTTAGTTGTACGTTGACTAGGATTCGCTTATTTGAGTAGCGCTCCTTTAGGAGTTGCCAAGCTGGTCTATAATTTGCGTCGCATATTTCATAATGCCTGAGCAGCTTTTCAGCTTCTACTATTAGATTAGTTTTTCGAAAATATAGTTTGTCAACGTCTCTTAAATTATTGTTTTTGTGAATAACTGAATGAAGTAAATCGTGGAATGAAATCCACGTAGAGTATTCTCCATTGAAGGTGGGAAGTTTAATTCTGGGGAGTCTTTCATTATTACATGAATTTGTGCTAGCATGTGATGTCTGAGTCTGAGGAGTATTGTTGACAGGCGTTGGTGTTAGTTTGTCTATATCCTCTTCCATGCTTGCTGCTTTTTCAATATAATACTCCTGTGCATCACTAAATGTCTCTTTCGTGAAATACTCTAATTTGCGATCTTCCTTTGTCGCTCTCTTTTGAATTACCCTATCCGCATTTGGAATTCTTTCCAATATTCGGTGAACGTTTGTAGGCGTTTTTCTGTCGATTTGACAGTTTTCTTTTTACCATCTCTTTGATGCCTTCTAAAGAGGTCTTCCATTAAATCTTTGACCTCTTTTTGAGACTCAACTAACTCTAATATTGAGCTAATGGTTTCGTCTCCGGCGTCAGATATACTGCCTTCATCATCTGTAGGCATTTTGTATGGAGAGGCTTGAATCACGTGATAGACTTAAGCTATGTATTCAATTTTATATTTGATTCGACTGAGTTATCCGGCTCGAAGGACCAATGTGAGAGCTAGTCTCGAACGTGGGAGGGAGTGCCGGTTTTTGAATAGATAACTCAGCGTGTTTCAAATTCAAATATAAAATTTTATTTTTTCATAATTCATATACTTAACCTAATATCACAAATTCACACAAAAATTCAAAAGAGCTTAAAACTAGAAATTCAAATTAACAATTCATTATGTATATATATAAAAATTCAATAATAAAAAGAAAAAAAAAGTGGTCCAAAAAAACCTTGTCCGTCTCTTTAATTCTGAAAAGAAGAAGAAGAAGATCGGAATTAGTTTTTGTCACCTTCTAAACTACTAGAATAATAATGCTGCTAATACGTGTGGGCACTAAGGCAGTAAAAATGACGCACACAAGAATTTTCTATGAATCTGTTTGATGGTAGTGGCCCTGTCAGACAGAAAAGCTGAATAAGCAGAAAAAAGGGGGGTGCAGCAGCGTTCTGCAACGTGTGGTTCAAAACAGAATGAGACGAAATTTTCAGATTAGACTCTGAACAGAATTATACTTCTGTAATAAATATGAAAAATGATTTCAGATTAAACTCTGACCAGAATTATACTTCTGTAATAAATATGAAAAATGATTTTAGATTAAACTCTGACCAGAATTATACTTCTGTAATAAATATGGGAATTTCAGATTAAACTCTGAACAGAATTATACTTCTGTAATAAGGATAGGAATATATTTTTCAGATTAAACTCTGAACAGAATTATACTTCTGTAATAAATATGGGAATTTCAGATTAAACTCTGAACAGAATTATACTTCTGTAATAAGGATAGGAATATATTTTTCAGATTAAACTCTGGCCAGAATTATACTTCTGTATGGAGGATAGGAACACGATTCTTATTTTTCAGATTAGACTCTGAATCAGATGAACTCTGATAAAAGAATGGTGCCATCTATTGCAACTCGTCGGCCTTTTATAGCCGCCGCATCCAGTTATTAGCTCTCGCCTCTCGGTGTTGCCCTAACGACGTTTATTCCAATTGCTCGTATTCTGACTGCGGCGAAGGCGAAGACAGCTGACTGTGTAGATGTCATTAAATTACATGAAAAAGTTGTCAACAATACAGAGGTACCTATGATTTGGTAAGTTTGTGATTTATTGTTATTTATTCCTTTTGCTAAATGATTTCCTTTGGATTATTTTCAGATTAAAGAGGTAACCTGATAAGGATTAATTACTGTGGATGTGCAGTTTGAATTTTTAGATGATAGATAATTCGTCAGATTTTAGATAAATATTCTGTGACATTTTAAATTAGTCTTAATACTTTGTGGTGCCTTTTGTTTATTTCAGGAATTAATAAAAAATGGTAGAACCAGGCTGGACGCTTCAATTGGGATTTAGGTGGACTAAACATATATATATGTATATTTTAAATTTTGATTAAATTTTAACCGGTTAATTAAATTTAAAGGAGGATTTACATTATGATGGCACGCATTTTTTTCAGATATTTAGAGGGAGATAGCACATGGTATATGGAAATTTAGTTATGAGTGATGAAGGAAGCAAACGCTTTCTGCATTTTTCCAGACCTCGTTTTACTATAATTTTATATTAAATATCTTTTAAATTATCTTTGAAAATCAAAAAGCAAAAATATGTTTTTAATTTGCTTTTCATGGTTAAAACAACAACTCTTGTTGTAACTAATTATAACATGGTAACTAATATTTTCCATCTGCGCCCCTTGGTTGTATATAATAGCTTAAAACATTATGTTTTTACTTTTTAGGGCATTTTAGATGATTACATAGTTATATCTAAAATGCCCTAAAAGATAAAATATTTTCATACCCTAGATGAAATCATCATTCCGTTTGTAACGCACAGAAATAATGATGGTAGAGCAAAATGGATTGGACACCCACGCATAATATTAAAAGTTATTTTGATTTTTGCATGTCCGTCTGCGCGTACCATAATTCGAGAACGCGTGCACTTAGAGAGAAATTAGAAATTTTGCATACGGGCTTCAAAAACAAATTATAATATTAAGTTCGAGACAAATCGGAAGTGCCCGATTTGCCTCGAACTTAATTTTACTTTTTTTTTTGTAGCCCGTGTGTAAAATTTCTAATTTTCGTGGGCTTGTCATACAAAAATTTCGGGTTTCACTAATTATTTGGACACAGCCTGGGGATTCCTTAACCGAGATAGCTGAAATTTTGTACATAGCGTTTTCATAAAACTAGTAAATATAATTTCAAAAATTCCCATTCTTGGTATTGCCATATAAAAATTTAACTCTTTTACGTATGCTGTGAAAGTGATCAGTCCTAGACCTTTTTATTGTACTAAAAGCTTTGTTAGAAGTTGAAATCCTATAAAATTGGTTATAATAATTTTTACTGGCGGACGAATCGTTCTAGAAGTAAATGCGAAAAATCTTTTCAACAATCAAACTTGCAGAGAGAGATTGCCATATGCGAAAGTCCCTACGGCCATTCATCTAGGGTATCGTAAAAATAGACCTAGACCTATTCTAAATTTTTTTTTTAAATTGCCTTCTTGGCCTCGACAATAAAATCTGTCATCGAAATGTTAAAATTGAAATAAATGAAGTATTTTCCCACTTCAAAGGAGAAAGGAAAACAATTTTTTCATTTTTATAAAAAGTTAAAAAAAATTTTCTTGGGATGTAAATAATATATAATCAAAATAGGGTTAAACAACATATTTTCAAACAGAACTTTTAAAATTTCGGCATCATTATACTGTAGACCACGTAGCATTCATTAAGAGTTACCGTAAACTCAAATTATCTAAATATAGCACTTATAGTTTAGTAGAATTTTTCCATTCAATTGGGATTTAAGCACAAATTATATGCTTAATAAATTAATTATATAAAATTTACTTAAAATTCCGATTATTGAGTTCATATTAATGCTGAATTATTCTTTCGTCTCTGGAGGTTACTAGGTCCTACTAGGTTAAACCGCACCCATTCGTGATCTATATATACGGCCTTGATGCAATAATTATTTTCAAAAGCAGAAAGAGCTAAGTTCTCATATTATTATTTATTATTTATTTATTATTATTTTTTATCATCAAATGCAAAAACTAATATAACTCGCGCCCGCTTGAAGGTTAATAAAATATATCTTATTATTTACTAAGAGACTGTTTTGAAACGAAAATATCTCTGATCCCAACGCCTCCTTAACACTCACATTTGTGGTTTTGCTCCGCGGAAGAATATGTCTTAGACCAATTATAGCTTTTGTACTTGTTTATAGTTTTGACTTAGATTAGGTTAAACTTAAGCGGCCCACACACGATACAACTGTCGGTCCAACTATTGTATCAATTCATGTTGGCGTACAATCGTTGTACAGTGTTGTGTAGTGTCTGGGCCAATTGTACGGAGCATGCAACGATGGCAACCTCGGTTGGATGGTTGGATATGCATGTAGGCAAACCGGTGTTGTATATACGATGGAAGAAATCAGTCCAACAGTTGTATCGTCTGTGGATTACCTACGATTGTACAACAGCTTTGTAGTGATTTTACGAATGCGAAGCTATTCAGCCCTTAGAACATATAACCAAAGGAAGCGCAATAAGTCCGAACATTTCCGACATCTCCCACTATGTGTTTGAGTTTTGCTTATGTATTCGATGTTGATAGAATTAGAGTAGTAAATCTGAAATATTTTTGAAGGGGGCTTTGGCGTAATTATTTACAATAAGACAAAATTGTAAGCAGCCTGACACATGAAACAACATAAGAAAATTTGGCATCATAAAAACGTAAACAAAGAAATATTTTGAACACTTGTCTGCTTCACCGGGCGTCATAAAGAAAATGTCATTGTTGTCACAAGAGCTCAAAATGACCGCGCGCCGTGAGGAAAGACCCATTGTTGTCACACGAGCGTAACTTTATTGGCACAACCGAAAATTAAGCTGCGCTTTTCTATTAGCAATTTAGTTTAATTTTATTATTTTATTAAAACGAATGTTCCAAAAATGTCTTATTTTTATATTCTGTTTGAAAATATTCAAAACAGCAAAAAAAAAAGAACTTTTGAATACATCAACTAAACAACAAAAGATAATTCACCAGGCATTCCTCTTTGAAGCATGCTAAATTTAAGGCATATTCAGA
Source organism: Dioctria linearis (assembly GCA_963930735.1). NCBI lineage: Eukaryota > Metazoa > Arthropoda > Insecta > Diptera > Asilidae > Dioctria > Dioctria linearis. The sequence continues at coordinate 220,453,414 of OZ005742.1, forward strand.
GCTACTATTATCGTATGTCTTATTCTGATCTTTGTATATTTCGATGCGAGTATCCCAAAGATCTGGTCTCTGGCATATCTCCTCGATCAACATCAATTTTCCTATTCATAATTTGAAAGTTTTGTCTCATTATAAAAGCACTATACGCTTCTAATTTCAAATGACGCGCGACTATTTGGCAGTTCATGCTACAGTTCGCGTGCCTTTGGGGAGAACGCCAGACCAAATTGGTTCGCGCGACCATAGCGCGGTTTTAATCCTACATTGCATCCACAAAACAAAAAAGAACAAGAATCAACTCCTCTAAACCCAATAAATAATCGTAATATCCATCAATATGTGCTATTAGTGATCGCTATTCTAGTTATATTTACGTGTACAAGAAATACAATTCCAAAGTCCGTAAAACCACCAATATACCTCCTGAACATGAACTGTATGTACACACCGCGGCATCACGGAAGTTAAACTTAGCATAACTCCGGCTCCCAACAGTTGAACTGCGAGGAATCTATCCAATTAACAAATTGATTTGTTCTAAATTTATTTACATTTACTCCACGGGCTCATTCAGCATAGATTCATAACTCAAGAACAGAAACTGACTTCCAAAATACGGACATAAACAAACTGACAACAGTAACCTTTTCCTCCCCTTAATTTTTATCGCTATAATAACTCCCTCTACTTCCAAAAAAAAGAAAAAATGGAGCAAGATATTCTGTTGAAGAAAGAAGAAAATTTATACATTATAATACAAATTAGTAACAGAAAAGAAAAAAATAATCAAAAATATAATTAGTAAAATTAAAAAAAAACAAAAAACAAAAAAATATACTTAATAATAAATATTTTTATGTCGTAATAAACTTATAAAAAAAAAAATATAAACCAGAGGTGGGCACGCATGAGGTCAATGAGCCGCATGTCAGTCTAAGTCTAACAGTTCTTTCTTCACATTTACGTCTACAGATACATATATAGCGGACAAAAACCTTGAATTGTGGAACCTCCTGAAGTTCTGTAGACTTGTCGAGAGCTAGAACCTGAATACTGTATAGTAATGAATGAATCTGGCTTTTTAAATTTTTTTAAAAATTTTGTATTAAATTTTTTTTTCTATTTTTCTCAATCTTTTTCATTTTTTCATTTCTTTTCTTTATTCTATTTTTTCATTTGTTTTTCAAGTCACTCAATTTCGCTATTTGGGCACTTATTGATGAGTCGGACTAAGCCTTGAAACTTGCCACCAAAAATATAATGGGTTGTGTGATACAATAACAAATTAAAAACATTCAGTTTTTCAACCGAACTCCGAGAGAGTGCGGACGGCTTTTAAGTTGAACCGAGACGGTATAGTTACAAGCGTAAATATAACGAAAAGAATTTTCTCTGATGTTAGTGTCGTTCTCGACCATACCAATGAAGATTTAATACGACCTAATAAGAAGATAAACAGCGCTTTAAGTATTGATAGTACCATGAGAAGTACTAATAATTCCGGGAGTCGCCGAGGCCGGAGGAATAAAAATGCACCAGCTTGAACTATTGCAAACCATACAATGTGACGATGACAACGATACTCCTGTCATTTCAACAAAAAATACACCAAAGGAGACAATTCCACCCATTAAATATTATTCAATGCACAAGTGTGTATCTTCAAGAAAAACTGCAACATAAAGGTATTACAAAATACAAATTAAAACACATGACAATTGGTATAAAAATAATATCGGAAACTCTCGTAGTATATCACCAAATTTGTGAAATGTTAACGGAACTGAAATGTGAATACTACACACGCAGTCGCAAATCTGATCTACCATTTAAAGCAGTATTGTCTGGGCTCAACGAAGTAGACGCATATACACTTAAAAATAGTTTATGCACTGGCGGGCTAAAATGTATAGACGTTAAAAAAGTCAACAGGAAAACACCATATTCTGTCACAAGCCTGTACATTGTTTACTTTGAACGTAGTACCATAACAATGAAGGAGCTTCGAGCAAACTTTGGTGTTTATGAGAGAACTATTATTCACTGGGATTACAAAAAAAAAATCCTAACAAACCAACACAGTGTCGCAACTGCCAAATGTATGGACACGGGGATAAATTCTGTCATATCAAAACCTTTTGCGTGCAGTGCGCTGGTAATCACCATACTAATGAATGCCCCAACCATGAAAAAAAAATGTGTGCGAAATGCAAGGGAACGCATAAAGCCTCAGATCCGCAATGCCCCAGCAGAAAGCGGTACATCGAAATGCGTGCGAGATTGCAACCTCGGAGAAGATCAACTCGAAACATTAGAGCAAATAAAATAGTGCCCCCCGATCGAAATGACTCAAACTGTCCAGCGCTAAAATCCAGAAGCAGTAACATATTTAACAACAATAGCTTTACTCATTTGAATACATCCTGGTCTGACGTGATAAGAACTAATGTTAGCTATAATAACAACTCGGAAAACTCCAATTTATTTTCTTATGCTGAAATTGTAGAATTAGTCAATGAGATTATTTCAAAGCTAAGCAACTGTAATAATAAGTCAGAGCAATTCAATGTTATTACTCAATTAGCAATCAAATATTTATACAATGACAAATCAAAACTATTTGATGATTGTAACTTGGAATGATCGTGGTATTCGAGGCAAATCTTTAGAATTTTTTAATTTTATGTTGAGTAATAAAATTGATACTGCACTCTTAACTGAAACTTGGTTAAAACCTGATATAAGTTTTAATAATGCACAATAAAAGAAAAGAACTAAACCTTGAAGAGAATATGAAGTTCAATTTATTTTCAGCATATTTCCCTGGTGAAGCATCTAATGAATCTAATAGTAGATTTTTTAAAAAGGATTTGTGTAAACTGACAAGAAATCGAGACCCATATTTAATCGGCGGCGACCTCAACTGTAGACACACGGCTTGGGGTTGCTCCCGCGCGAATTGTTGGGGTAACATTCTCAACGAATATCTTGCAATTAAGCCTTTCAGTATTTTCTTTCCTCCTGATCCGACTTTTATTCCAACAAACCAAACAATGACCCCATCAGTCTTAGATGTGTTCTTAGGTAATAGACCCGAGCTAGTCTCCCAACCTGCTGCAGTTAACGAGCTTTCGTCTGATCACCTACCAGTCATACTAAATATATCAGCTCGCGGGTTAAGAAATAACATAAGCACGCTTGACCTTAGCAGGGCCAACTGGCAAATATTTAGAACCTTCACTCATTCCCATTTACGACCAGTAATTAAGAACCTAGCATTAAATAATATAATTACCACTGAGCAGATTGATGCAATGGTCACCTTTCTAACCGACCTGATCAATAACGCGACTGTTAGAGCATTACCCCAAAATGTAACCCATGAAATACGACAACCCAAATTACCGAACGAAATCATGAATATGATTCGCCATCGAAATTACGCGCGAAGATTATGGCAGCGAACCAGACTAGCATGCTACAAGTTTGAAATGGTAAGTTGGAACAAACGAATTAAGTATGAAATTACTAAGCTTAGAAATACTAGGTGGAATAGTTTACTTAGAAGTCTAGACAAATCCTCAAAGCCATTTTGGAACATTACGAAAAAGAAGAACCGTACCATACCTGTTCTGAAGTATGAAAATAGCAAATACATTACCAGAAAAGAAAAGGCAGATTTGTTTAATGATAAATTCTTTGAAAATTGTTTAATCACAGAGAATCTTGGTAATGTTGATACTACAAACGAAGTAATGCAAGTAGTTAACAATTTTCTGGAGAATAACACCCCCAATGGCAATATTATTTATACAAGACCCAAAAAAATTAAGAGGATTATTAGGAACACACGAAGCCGCAAATCACCTGGCCTTGACGAGGTATCAAATCGCTGTATCAAAAATGTTCCGAGAACAGATTAAAATAAATTTTAAAATAATTAAAATAAACCGGTGCAGGATGTCGTGTAGCTATGTGTCCAAATGGGAGACTAGCTACGAATCGCTGCGACGGAGTCGTGGTGCACCAATTTTATCCACCCCACGCCCTGTTAGTTTATCCACGGGACGTCCGTCAGGTCTGGTACTAAAGGATTTCATTCAGTACGAATTGTAGGTGGGTCTATTTTGTTTAGAAAGTTGCTAATATGTGGGGTCGGACTTCTGGTGGATGTCCGCCGGAATCGAGATCTGGTGAATTTTATTTAAAATATGTATGCAAAAAAATATATATATATAAGTTGAACAGTATTAAATTAAATGTGTGCAACGCGCCGGTAATTCGTAAAACGCCTGTACTTCCGTTACTCTATAACCTCTGATGGTACGCAACAGTCCAGAGAAGAATTTTGGGAAGAAATCTGGTGTGCTATATCATTAAAGCTTGTGAACCGTCTTCATTGTTCCTGGTGAGATCAGGCGGCTCTTTCTTTGGTACATATATGGGTACATGACTATGTACGATGTATAGAAATTATTTATTCTTGGAATATAAATGATCTGTGCTTGAGAAGATGAATTCGGTATGTTACGTCCCGGAAAATGTAACATTTTGGGTAGTGGGGCGTTCTTAGACGGTACTAGGAAGGCCCGATGCTTGTTAGTGTTAGTATAGATAAGGGGATGATTGGGGATGCCGTGCAGGCTAACTATTGACTATACCGTACGTCGTTTCATTCCAGCCACGGAAATCTTTAGCGGTGTTGCTAATACTATATGTGGAGTGGGTTTGTGTGCCCGTTTTGTGTTCTAGAACACGAAGTTTGTGCTGTGTAAATTTCCCTATTTTTAAGCTATTTCATTGGGTTATAGTAGTTAATTTTGTGTGAGTATTTCCTATAATAGATCATAGTGCCGATCTTGCATTATGGTTAGAATGTCAAAAATATGCGAATGTGTATCATATGGATTCACAGATGTTTTTGTGGGGTAGTAGTGTGTGGTATCCCGGTAAGTATGCTTAAGTATTAAAAATCTTATAATATTTAATAAAAATCAAATGAAATGTAATGCTGTATTTTGAGTTCAATGGTGTTGATATTCGTTCAGAATATGCTCACAGGTTGTTTCTGACCAAAAATTCTTTCTAATTTAGCTTGCCTTGAGTTTGCTGTTTTACAAAATAATTATTTACGAAGTGTCAAAAAGTGCTGTGATTTAGATCATTTTCAATTTATTTTTTAATTTTATTTTTATTTCGCTTCTCTTTATTTACTTTTATTCTATAGTTTCCTGTTTTTATTATTTATGTTTTTTAAGGTGTAATTATTCTGATTAATAAAAATATCTCCTATTCAATTTTCGAAGGTGGGTGTGTATATATGTATATGTGAATCTTGGGGTGCCAGTTCTTGGGGTGCTGCGCGTGGGGAGGCTTTCTTGGCCATACAATTTAATTTAATATAATATGTATATAATATATTATATAATATAATATGTATTTTTGGCTGCACATGCTCAAAAGCTCTGGGTGCATTTGTGTGTTTACTATTGGTGGTGAGACTGGATAGTTACGAATACTACCGATTCTGATGTACCTCATTGTCATGAGGGTCTTTACAATTATTGTTGTATGAGATTGCTGTGGATGACCTGTAAGATATACTAATGGTATAGACTTACCAAGTAATGTGTTTTAGAGTTGTTGTGCTGTTTGTTGCGGAATGCCTTAACAGTGGTGATATATGCCGCACTTTATTTCACTATATAATCACTTTTCTGTGTCTATGCACTTAATGTTGTTGTTCGCGGCGCGGAATGATTTATTATTATTTGTTATGCAAGTAAAAATGGGTGTGCTAATTATGTTCTGGAGTTTGAATGGAGTCGGGTGTTTGCCGTTCAGGCTGTTTTCGAAAAGGATCTTAATCCAATCAATTAGTATATTTTTTATTATTATTTCAGAGTGGGTGTGATTTTATGGTGAGAGCAAGTGGTTTGTGAATATGTTATAATATGGGGCCTGCGAGCTCGTGACCGTTAGCAAAATTTTCTTTCAGGTTGAGCTGGCCTGTTTAAATTTTGTGTAGGCTATCTGCCTGAAAATGTGGAGTATGATTTCTATGTGGATTTTCAAAATCGTAAGGTGAGTGTGTTATGTCTCGCTGCTGCATATATATATAGCTTCTAGTGTTATGGTTGACGGAAGTCAACTGGTTGACCGGATGAAGGTATCGATAGATACTGCTGTTACCGTGGAGGTATAGAGGTTGCCTAGAAGTGGTATCTTGGCGGAAGCTGACTATATATATGATGGCGATTGTGGTGTCTATGTAGGACTAGCGAGGGTTAATTGTTTATTAATAGCACTTGATTTTATTAAAACTTTTTATGTTAATTGCTCACTATTGGTTATGACTATGGCGTTTTTTGGTTTTGTGTCACTATCACTATGATGTAGCTATCACTTGTTATCGCGTGTGTATCCTAAGCTACCGTTATGCGGTTTATTGTTCAACTATATACCACTAAGCACTACGATAGATATATATGGTGCCTATATGATGTTTTAACGGTGAATTTTTATTGATTTAAATTTTTTCGAGAAACACTTTCGGGATTTTAATTTTGAATTCTACGCGTGTCTGAACTACTCGGCGGCGATTAATATTCTGGCTTCTAGTTTTCTTTGCTGGTAATGAGAGGATGCAGAGTGTATCCCTACTTATTTATAATTATGCGTACTTATTATGTGTAGTTCCTGCCTGAGTAATCTTATGGATCATGGGTTACTACCTGTTGGTGCTGTGTATATCCTTCTGATGGCTTGGGTACGTATCGTGATTGGTTCGCTCAATTGGTCTTGTGTACATGGGTTCATCTTTATACATAGAGTTTTTATTATGGGTACCGAGGTGGTTTATTAGTGCATTTTAAGGGAGAGTAGATTTATTGAGGCCTACGTTTTCTTGTTTATAATTTTTAGATATCTATGAATGGGTAAAAATATTTTCATTAATATGAATTTTTTTGATTCTCAGTTTGGGTATGGGTTTTTCTCGGAAATTGCTGTATTGTTTTGTGCTGTACTGTTTTCTGTTGTTGAGATCTGCCGGCGTCGTTATGCTTAAAAATAATAAAGACGTACAATCTCTTAGCTAGGGTTATTTTAATTTATTTAGTCTGCATGTTTGACCTTCATTTTGTCCTTTCTATGCTGAAGGTTATGTAGGTCCTGGCTCTGTTACATGGGGAATTGTGAATGGAGTTGTTGATGTATAAGGGTGCTTTAAAAGCGCTGGGTTCTTCAGCTTTTTGTGTGTCCTATGGTAAAGATTGGGAGCGGAACCATTGGCCACGTGTAAAATGCCTCCAGCCGAAAGCAATTGGTCCACTTTGGTCTGATCAACACGATAAACGTTTGATAGTATCCGCATTATGTACGCACATTCGAGTACGCATATGTGTGGTCTAGACCGCCGCCCGCTTGGTGTCTCAGCTGGAACCTGGGGGTGGCTTCCTGGTTTCCCTCCTTTCCCGTAGCAAGTTTCCGTGCGAAGGTTGTGGTATCATTCATTTGGTTAAATTTATTCTGGTTTAGTGCCGATTGTGGTGGCTTAATATGATCTGCAGGTTTCAGAATGGGTTTTTTTGTATGTGGGTGTTTATTATTTCTATTGAATGATTACATGCGTACGGGGTTCCCTGGCGGAGCAGACAATTCGGGGGTAGACGCAGAGCTATTGGCCACAAGTAAAGTGACTTCCAACTGTGTCATCTATTTTGCGTTTGTAGCTCTGTTTAGTGAATCGTATGGGTTCACTAAGGCGTACTGCTATATATTCGTTAAGGCGCATATATAGGTCTGTCATCGTTCGTCGTATGGTGGTCCAATTGGTGTCGGGGGTAGCTTTTAAGTTCGTTACTTTCCCTTCAGTCATGTCTCTCAGCGAAGCAATGCATTAAGTAGCATGTCTGCGGGTTGGGGTATGGGCTATTATATCTTGGAGGAAAAGTAAAATGAATATATGTATTTTGTGCCTAGGTGGCTGTCGATAGTCGTTAATCACGTTAGATATATTTAGGCTTAAACCTGCCTGCCCTATTAATGCTGCGATGGTTGTATTCTTGTGTATATTTGAAGTACCTTCCTGTTGATATCTCTTCGAGGGGGATGTATTTCCTGGTGTTACTCTCGTTTGTGTCTATATAGGCTGCTATAAACATTGAGGCTTTCCTGTTCCCTCTTATTCTGTCAAGGATCTTTATCTCTGGGCCAATGGTGTGGCCTGTGGTTCTGAGGTGTCTTGATATTGAGCTCTTCGGATTGGCTTTGTATGTCTCTATTTGCTCGGTTATATTCTTCTGCTTTGTATGGCATAGATAGTGCAATTCACAATTCGCACATTTGAGTTCTACGATGTTGCCCCATTCTTCTGGTTTTACCTTGTGTGATGTGGGGTTTCCAGAGTAGTTTTTGGTGTCATAGTCGCAGTTCTTATTATTTCTTCTATATTTACTTCTAAGTCTAGTTTTTGGGGGGTTATAGGGTACTAGTCTAACTGTGTCTATGGTATTGTATATTTCAACTATAAGTTTTTCGGTGGTGTGATCGCTAAATGGTATCCTAATGAAGGTGCCTTGCCTTTGGGGGTTGTATATGATGAGTTCTATTTGGCTGGGATGGGGGGCATTAACTGCTGCTAGGATTCTCTCCCGTTTGTGTCTTGGCAACGCAGCCTTTTGGCAAGCTTGTCGATAGCTGCTGTTGATGATGGCTGCGGGGTAATTGTTGTCAATCAGTTCCTGTGTGAGTTTGTGCACTATTTCCATTTGCTAGTCCGGATCAGTTACCACAAGTGCATATGTTAACCTATGTATTATCGTGTTTGTTTTATATATGGTTGGCTGATCGGAGTAGAAATTGATCAGTCTGTTCGATGAGATTTCTTTCCTGTACCATTTTGTTTTTAAGGATGTTGGGGTTCTAATTATGGTCAAGTCCAAAAAGTTTATTTGTTTGTCGATGTTTTCTTCCTCCATGGTTAGCTCCATGTCTAGGTTGTGCTCAAGTAGTTTTTTAGTGTTGTGTATACTGCTCTTTCTGGCGTATAGCAAGAAGTCGTCGACATATATCCTAATAAATGCTACGCCCATTGCTTGAAGGGCAGGGAGGATCTTGTTGACTGTATAGTCAATGAATATGCTGGCATATTTGCTGGATGTTTTACCTCCCATAGGTGTACCTTTGGCCTGCTTATAAATGTTTCCGTTTATTTTGAAATATTGAAATAGTTCGATTGGTATAGGTCGAATTCGAGTAGGTTCATCAGATTTTGGATATTATAGGTATCTTCTATTCGAGGACCTATAGTTTCCTTGATTAGATATGTGAGTTTCTTTAAGTTTAGATTATTGAACATGTCTCTGACATCCATGGTATATAGCTCATATCCTCCATTATTTCTAGGCCTATCAATTCTTCCCTAAGCGTGGCTCTATCTTTTACATTGGGGTCGAATTTAAAGAACTGTAGGTGCCGCATGTCATCTAGTGCTTTGTTAATATATTTACCTAGTGTTGTGTTGATAGATCGTGTCTTATCGACAATGGGTCTCATTTTAGGTTGGGGTTTGTGGATTTTTATTAGTGGGTGCATAATGGCAATCTCGTTGACATAATCAGCGAGTTCTCTCAACATGATTGTGTCTTCGTGAGTGCGTCCTTGCAGTGTTGGTCTGCTTCTTTTGATATACAATCCTTTGTCTCTGATGAGTTTTATTTTGTGCTTATATGAAAGTTCGATGCTCCGTAATATTCTGTCTTCGCTGTCCTTGTTGATTGTTTTGTATATGCCCTTCTGAATTCCTTCCTCTATCATTTCATTTAACAGGGTGTTGTATTGCTCCGTGTATAGGGTAACGGTGACCTTGCCTTTATCGGCCTCCATTATGGTTATGTCTGGTCTATTAACGAGCATGGTCCTGATTCGTCCTACTGCCATGTTTCTTTTGCGATCTATTTTGGTTTGCTTGCGGTTTGCGTTGGCTTTAATGTATTTGTTGGTGTGTTTTGCGAGGATGCTAATTTTCTGTCTGTAGCTAATTGGGTCGACTTCTTGGGTAATGTCTGCTATGTTATTCAGGGTGATGAGTGTTTCGGTTATGTTAACATTGTCCGTGGATGGCACGAATTTGGGTCCGTAGGACAGAATGGCTTCCATGTCTTGATCCATCTCACAGGTTGTGAGGTTTCTGAATCCTCCTGTAATCCGTCTCAGTGTCATTGTGGTATGGTGGTGTATCTGTGGTGATAGAGAGAAAGATGGAAATGGTTTTCGTTAGTAGGGTCGTAGTACTAGTATGGAGTATATGTGCGTAGGGTTTATACGTATAGTATGGCAAGGGCATCTCCTATTTATTCGATAGATGGTGCCCTTATGAATGAGATCTCTTGGGGGGGTATAGCGTGTATATATGTAATTATGCAGCTCGATGAGATGATGGGACTGACTGCGTGTGATCAGGATGGTACCCGTTTTCCACATCCTTATTAAAATAATTATTAAAATAACTCCATTAAAATAATTAAAATAAATCAAAATAATCATTAAAATAATTAAAATAGATTAAAACAACTAAAATAATACCCGTTTTCCACATCCTTTCTCTGGATGAGCGCATCATAAGATGGTTTGGCTTTATTTGTTCTATGCTTTATTGAATCTCAAGGTTCGGTGATCCATCACGCATGCACACGCACTGGTAATATATATGTGTGGATACGTGGTGGATCCGCACCCAATTCGACTCTTACTTTCACTTCGGTCTTCCCAGATAGATTACTATTCCAGTGCCGGATTAATGACTTGCCGTGCTTTAGTTCCCGAACGTTCACAGCACTGATCAGCGCTTTCTTGAAGCTTACAGTGTACTGGCGGGACGCGGTCATTAGGCGTCTTCGTCTTCTCCTTTATCGCCCTGAGTGCTCAAAGTGATGTTGTTCTTTTCTAGGAACACGCAAAAGATTAAAATAAATTAAAAAAATCACGGCACTTTTTGACACTTCGTAAATAATTATTTTGTAAAACAGCAAACTCAAGGCAAGCTAAATTAGAAAGAATTTTTGGTCAGAAACAACCTGTGAGCATATTCTGAACGAATATCAACACCATTGAACTCAAAATACAGCATTACATTTCATTTGATTTTTATAAAATATTATAAGATTTTTAATACTTAAGCAAACTTACCGGGATACCACACACTACTACCCCACAAAATCATCTGTGAATCCATATGATACACATTCGCATATTTTTGACATTCTAACCATAATGCAAGATCGGCACTATGATCTATTATAGGAAATACTCACACAAAATTAACTACTATAACCCAATGAAATAGCTTAAAAATAGGGAAATTTACACAGCATAAACTTCGTGTTCTAGAACACAAAACGGGCACACAAACCCACTCCACATATAGTATTAGGAACAGCGCTAAAGATTTCCGTGGCTGGAATGAAACGACGTACGGTATAGCCAATAGTTAGCCTGCACGGCATCCCCAATCATCCCCCTTATCTATACTAACACTAACAAGCATCGGGCCTTCCTAGTACCGTCTAAGAACGCCCCACTACCCAAAATGTTACATTTTCCGGGACGTAACATACCGAATTCATCTTCTCAAGCACAGATCATTTATATTCCAAGAATAAATAATTTCTATACAACGTACCTAGTCATGTACCCATATATGTACCAAAGAAAGAACCCCCTGATCTCACCAGGAACAATGAAGACGGTTCACAAGCTTTAGTGATATAGCACACCAGATTTCTTCCCAAAATTCTTCTCTGGACTGTTGCGTACCATCAGAGTTCAACTTATATATATATATTTTTTTGCATACATATTTTAAATAAAATTCACCAGATCTCGATTCCGGCGGACATCCATCAGAAGTCCGACCCCACATATTAGCAACTTTCTAAACAAAATAGACCCACCTACAATTCGTACTGAATGAAATCCTTTAGTACCAGACCTGACGGACGTCCCGTGGATAAACTAACAGGGCGTGGGGTCGATAAAATTGGTGCAACACGACTCCGTCGCAACGATTCGTAGCTAGTCTCCCATTTGGACACATAGCTACACGATATCCTGCACCGGTTGATTTTAATAAAATTTATTTTAATTAAAATTTATTTTAAAGCATTTCTTTTCTTTATTCTATTTTTTCATTTGTTTTTCAAGTCACTCAATTTCGCTATTTGGGGACTTGTTGATGAGTCGCACTATGCCTTGAAACTTGCCACCAAAAATATAATGGGTTGTGTGATACAATAACAAATTAAAAACATTCAGTTTTTCAACCGAACTCCGAGAGAGTGCGGACGGCTTTTAAGTTGAACCGAGACGGTATAGTTACAATCGTAAATATAACGAAAATAATTTTCTCTGATGTTAGTGTCGTTCTCGACCATACCAATGAAGATTTAATCCGACCTAATAAGAAGATAAACAGCGCGTTAAGTATTGATAGTACCATGAGAAGTACTAATAATTCCGGGAGTCGCCGAGGCCGGAGGAATAAAAATGCACCAGCTTGAACTATTGATGATCCGACCACTAGCACAAACTACTTTGCGCCATTGCAAACCATACAATGTGACGATGACAACGATACTCCTGTCATTTCAACAAAAAATACACCAAAGGAGACAATTCCACCCATTAAATATTATTCAATGCACAAGTGTGTATCTTCAAGAAAAACTGCAACATAAAGGTATTACAAAATACAAATTAAAACACATGACAATTGGTATAAAAATAATATCGGAAACTCTCGTAGTATATCACCAAATTTGTGAAATGTTAACGGAACTGAAATGTGAATACTACACACGCAGTCGCAAATCTGATCTACCATTTAAAGCAGTATTGTCTGGGCTCAACGAAGTAGACGCATATACACTTAAAAATAGTTTATGCACTGGCGGGCTAAAATGTATAGACGTTAAAAAAGTCAACAGGAAAACACCATATTCTGTCACAAGCCTGTACATTGTTTACTTTGAACGTAGTACCATAACAATGAAGGAGCTTCGAGCAAACTTTGGTGTTTATGAGAGAACTATTATTCACTGGGATTACAAAAAAAAAATCCTAACAAACCAACACAGTGTCGCAACTGCCAAATGTATGGACACGGGGATAAATTCTGTCATATCAAAACCTTTTGCGTGCAGTGCGCTGGTAATCACCATACTAATGAATGCCCCAACCATGAAAAAAAATGTGTGCGAAATGCAAGGGAACGCATAAAGCCTCAGATCCGCAATGCCCCAGCAGAAAGCGGTACATCGAAATGCGTGCGAGATTGCAACCTCGGAGAAGATCAACTCGAAACATTAGAGCAAATAAAATAGTGCCCCCCGATCGAAATGACTCAAACTGTCCAGCGCTAAAATCCAGAAGCAGTAACATATTTAACAACAATAGCTTTACTCATTTGAATACATCCTGGTCTGACGTGATAAGAACTAATGTTAGCTATAATAACAACTCGGAAAACTCCAATTTATTTTCTTATGCTGAAATTGTAGAATTAGTCAATGAGATTATTTCAAAGCTAAGCAACTGTAATAATAAGTCAGAGCAATTCAATGTTATTACTCAATTAGCAATCAAATATTTATACAATGACAAATCAAAACTATTTGATGATTGTAACTTGGAATGATCGTGGTATTCGAGGCAAATCTTTAGAATTTTTTAATTTTATGTTGAGTAATAAAATTGATACTGCACTCTTAACTGAAACTTGGTTAAAACCTGATATAAGTTTTAATAATGCACAATAAAAGAAAAGAACTAAACCTTGAAGAGAATTTGAAGTTCAATTTATTTTCAGCATATTTCCCTGGTGAAGCATCTAATGAATCTAATAGTAGATTTTTTAAAAAGTATTTGTGTAAACTGACAAGAAATCGAGACCCATATTTAATCGGCGGCGACCTCAACTGTAGACACACGGCTTGGGGTTGCTCCCGCGCGAATTGTTGGGGTAACATTCTCAACGAATATCTTGCAATTAAGCCTTTCAGTATTTTCTTTCCTCCTGATCCGACTTTTATTCCAACAAACCAAACAATGACCCCATCAGTCTTAGATGTGTTCTTAGGTAATAGACCCGAGCTAGTCTCCCAACCTGCTGCAGTTAACGGGCTTTCGTCTGATCACCTACCAGTCATACTAAATATATCAGCTCGCGGGTTAAGAAATAACATAAGCACGCTTGACCTTAGCAGGGCCAACTGGCAAATATTTAGAACCTTCACTCATTCCCATTTACGACCAGTAATTAAGAACCTAGCATTAAATAATATAATTACCACTGAGCAGATTGATGCAATGGTCACCTTTCTAACCGACCTGATCAATAACGCGACTGTTAGAGCATTACCCCAAAATGTAACCCATGAAATACGACAACCCAAATTACCGAACGAAATCATGAATATGATTCGCCATCGAAATTACGCGCGAAGATTATGGCAGCGAACCAGACTAGCATGCTACAAGTTTGAAATGGTAAGTTGGAACAAACGAATTAAGTATGAAATTACTAAGCTTAGAAATACTAGGTGGAATAGTTTACTTAGAAGTCTAGACAAATCCTCAAAGCCATTTTGGAACATTACGAAAAAGAAGAACCGTACCATACCTGTTCTGAAGTATGAAAATAGCAAATACATTACCAGAAAAGAAAAGGCAGATTTGTTTAATGATAAATTCTTTGAAAATTGTTTAATCACAGAGAATCTTGGTAATGTTGATACTACAAACGAAGTAATGCAAGTAGTTAACAATTTTCTGGAGAATAACACCCCCAATGGCAATATTATTTATACAAGACCCAAAAAAATTAAGAGGATTATTAGGAACACACGAAGCCGCAAATCACCTGGCCTTGACGAGGTACCAAATCGCTGTATCAAAAATGTTCCGAGAACAGGTGTGATCTATGTCACTCAAATTATCAATGCCTGCTTAAAATTACAGTACTTTCCTACAAAATGGAAAATGGGTAAAACTGTACCCATTCCAAAACCTGGCAAACCCGCTGACAATCCTTCAAATTATCGACCGATTAGCCTACTAAGCTCATTAGGAAAAATATTTGACAAAGTAATGAAAGAAAGAAATACGGATGTTATGGAGGATAAAAGACATACTTCCGCATACACAATTTGGATTTAGAAGCGAGCATAGCACATCAATATGCAATAGTTAGAATAACCCAGCATATTAAAAGCAGCCTATCTCAGAAGAAATCTACAGGTTTAATCCTGTTAGACATCCAATCAGCATTTGATTCAGTGTGGCATAAAGGTTAATCTATAAAATGATTAAATTCGAGTTTCCACCCTACCTCATTTCATTAGTAAACAACTTCCTTAGCGACCATTTCTTTCAAACTTATATAGGCTCAGAGCACCCTGAACCCCGCAGAGCAATCGCTGGTGACCCCCAGGGATCTGTCCTGGGACAGTTCACGGACGATACTGCCATTTATGCGACAGATGAAAATACGACTTATGTTTTAAGCTCCTTGCAAAACAATCTCCATGGTGGTATATGAGTACTACCATAAATGGAAATTAAACTGAATTTTAGTAAAACGCAAGCAATGTTTTTTTACGCGTAAACGAAAACAAGATAACCTTCCAAGCATAAACCTGTCAATTAATAACCATGACATAACTTGGACTAATAATGTAAAATATCTAGGAATCAGCCTGGATAAAACTCTTACTTTTAATCCCCACATATTCTCAAACCATACATAAAATAAACATGCTTACAAAAATCCTATTTCCTTTTATAAACAGGAAGTCTAGCTTAAATATTGACAATAAATTAATAATATTCTAATGTGTCATGCAAGCTGTATCTAGCAGTATCTACATAATTAAAAGAAAGAAAGAAATCGTAAGGAAAGCTTAAGTTGTAAAGAAAAGATATTACCCTCTACAACTCTTAAATAAGTTAAATTTACTCGGTTAAACATGTAAAATCATTTGAATTGAATTTAATAAATTGAACTAAATTGAAAAAAAAAATTAAAAACATATTTTAGCTTTTGCTATATACCGGAGAATCTAAAAAAATTCCTTCTTGAACAAATATAAGTTTACCCCTGTAATAAGTCCTAAAGCGTAATCTCTACTTTTATTCAAATACCTACAGAAAAATAATAGAAACCAAAATGTATGCAAACATTTTTCTAAGTCCAATAAACACGAAGTTGCTGTGGTAGCTCTCGATCTTATGAAGACTACCAACACTGGTTATTTCTACTGGTGTTTCTTACTATAAGAGGCAGATGTGAACTTATTGTTTAGGAATAGCTGATCTTATTACCGGTGAAGCGTTTATATACACAAGGCACGAAGGTAGGTATTGCTTCACGTGGTCGTCAAGAAATAGGATCATGCATTATGCATTAAGTTCAAAATTTTGTTAATGCAAAAAGCTCATTATGTATAGTGAATGAGTGTGTGTGATCAAAACAGAAATATACGAATGAGTGTCATATGCAATTATATGGTCAATCACCCCTCTTTTCCAGTCACTCTCATAGACTACACATTTTTGGTGTCTTTCGCGATAATTGAAAAAGAAAAGCGTTTTTTTTACAAAGATATTTTCACACCTTCGGACTGGGAACGTGCAATATTATCCGCAAGAAAACAAAAAAACCATTTAATTTGGCAAAAATGTCAGCAAAAGACATTTAATACACCTCTAGAAAAATTAATTACTAAAAGAACAATGTCAACAAGCAAATCAATGACTGGAAAATTCAATGGTAAACGATACGACGGTAAAATCCTTTTATTATAAAATTCAAATTATGAAGAGGCGCAGTCTGAAAGATTTGATATCACAAAAAAGAAATGTTTTCAAAACAATGGCAATGGATTTACGACCACTTTATCTAAGAGGAAGAGAAAATGAACTCCACAAATATAAGGATTTGCGAGAACTTAAACAATACATCCCACAAGTATTTGACATATTTTATAATGAGCTTTAAAAACATTGCAAAAGCTACCCGATAACGAGATCACAGAGGACGAAGACGTTGATTAAATTCTTTCTCATTATTCTTTGTACGTAAGTTATATACTTATGATAGCTTGCTTAAACACTAAAATAGATTAATTTTTTTATTATAATCTGCCTAACTCCTCATTATTTGGATTACATACAATTTTCGTCAATGCAAAAACGGCTTTAAGCAAGATTTTTTTATGGAAAACTTAATTTTTTTTCTTTTATTTCTACAACGATTATGTAGCTCCTTATATGATTAATCAAAATTTTTGGTTAATTTACATTATGAATTTGAGTTTATAAAAAAAAAAATTCCGTTGAAATTATGTGTTTTTTTTTCAATACCTCAGTGCCAATTTAGAGCACAAATACCCAGACACCTACTAATTAAATTAAGTAAACTAAATTCTTGAATATTCTCGTTAATTGAACCAACAGCTCCAGTATACTCAACAATTCCTAACCTTGAAAATCGTTTGATTAGCTTTAGAACTACAGTCGCTCACAGCTTAAATGATGTGAGTACTGAATACGAGGAAAATGCTTAAGAACTTCTAGGAATATGAAAAGTCCATTTATAAAACAAACAAAAAATATTTCAGTCCATGGTCTTATTTATCAGTTCCAATAAAAACACAACACAAAATTACTTCATTTAACAAGCAAAAATCAAATTCATTTTAAACTCACAAAATCACCTCACAGCTTAAATGCTGTTCTCTTGTGTAAGTCCTTAATACTAGTTATAATGATTTTTAATTTTTTCAAAACTGATTTTTAATACGTTGTGGGATAGTCTAATTGTTTTAAAAACAGCCTTGAGACGCCCAGATTCGTCTCTCAGATTGAATGTATCAACTTTTTTGTGTACTCATAACGAAAATGTCATCCCATTCCTGTTGTAGTGGCCTTTTAAGGTCGTCCTTGCTGCTTATGCGATGTTTTCTGATTCCCTCTTCCAGTTTGGACCATAAATGTTCAATGACGTTTAGATCCGGCGACTGAGCAGGCGTTTTAATTTGGTGCGGGCTGTTCCAAATCAACCATGTACGCACTAATTCAGAGGTATGTTTGGCAATCATTGTCCTCGTAAAAACGGAAATTGTCCTTTATGTTTAATTTTTTCCGCACTCTGCAGTAAATTAGCCTTCAAGGTGTTCAAATACTGAAATTTGTCCAGGTTGCCCTCAATAAACACCAAGTTTCCTACTCCTGAAGACGACATGCATCCCCAAACTATCACACCAATCCACCATCCACCACCGTGTTTGCTCGAGAATATTTGACGAAGGATTTAACGTTCTTGGATACCGTTATATTTGCGGACGAGAGCAAATTTAACCTTTTCGGAAACGATGGAAAGGGTTATGTGTGGAGACAGCCAAATACCGAACCGAAACCACAAAATATAAGCAGTGCAGTTAAAACACGGTGGTGGACATGTGGACAGTTCTGATTGTTCTGACTTTAATGTCGTTATGTCAACTTTCGCGAAACATATTAGGCTGATTTCAGATCTTGATAACGTGTCTGCAAACGATATTTTGTGTGCCCTTGATATAACGGATGTCATTTGTGAACTGAGCTATGAAATCAAGGTGGCGGCTCTGTCTGGGAGATTTTTCTGTATTGGAGCAAATTGCTTTTGTGAGGGGCTTATGGTCAGTAAACACTGTGAAATCGCGTCCCTCTACCATATGCCGAAAGTGTCTTATAGCCATGTAAATAGCTAGTAATTCCCTGTCAAAAGAGGAATATTTTTGCTCTGTGGGAGTTAGCTTTTTTGAAAAGAAGCTAAGGGGTTCCCATGGGTTGTGGTCGATTAGTTGTAAGACTGCTCCGACGGCAATGTTTGATGCATATACTGCTATGCTAATCTTGGCTTTAGGATTTGGGTGGACCAATAAGGTGCGTTTTTGTAAGTCGGCTTTCAGCTGTTCAAACGACTTTTCGCAATCTTCCACCATGCAAGCTTGGATTTTTTATTTTCTTTGCTTTGAAAAAAATTGAGGGGCTCGTATAAAGGTTTCGCTATGGATGCAGCATTAGGGATGAAGCGATGATAAAACTTTGCCATCCCTAAAAATCTTTGGAGCTCTTTGATTATTTCCGGAATGGGGAAGTTTGCAATGGCTTGCACTCTGGTCTTTGATGGCGGTAATTCCTTCCTTGTTTATAGTAAAACCCAGAAAATCTAGTTCTGTAACTCCCAAAACGCATTTTGTGGGGTTTACTTTTATGCCATATTCGGCTAGTTTGGTAAAAACTAATACGTAAGTGGGTCTTGTGTTCTTCAGATGAATTGCTGCCTATGAGAATTGTCGTCCACATAAGCGAATATGAAGTCGAGGTCTCGTAATATTTCATTTATGAAGCGGTGAAATGTCTGAGCCCCATTTTTAACGCCGAAAGGCATACGAAGAAATTCGTAGAGGCCAAATGGTTTTGTGACAGTTGTTTTTAAATATGTCCCCTTTCTGCCACGGGTATGTGGTGCTTAAGGCAAGACTACAGGTAGCACATCAAATCGCGAAGCAAACTATAAAAACCCATAAACTAAAATCAAAAGACTATTATGATAACAACTCCAAAGGCAAAACGCTCTTCGTGGGCGACAAGGTCCTTCTAAAGAACAATGCCAGGAAAGATAAATGCAGTCCACTTTGGTCAGGACCATTCGAAGTTGTAAAGGTGAATTCCCACGGGAAAATAGCACAATAAAATGTGAAAGACGAGGTAGAACCTTACATAACTTAAAGCTTTTTATCGAGTAGCCTCAGATCTACTAGATGAGTTTTTTAAAACTCGCGACATAATCTCTTGTAGGATAGATCTATAACCACGTGAATTCTAATCTACATTTTTCTTAAATTTAATCGGAACTCTCTCTATTACCCGTT